>VDFB02353493.1:170186768-170426777 GCA_007258455.2 Sequoia sempervirens | reverse complement strand
AAGGCATAGTGCTTGCAAAATTCTCTCTTGTCTCAGTGGCCCAAACATTTGATATGCCAAATAGATCCCATGTGGTGTAGTTTGATATTGATGTAGCCAAGAAGTACTATGCATAGGATACAAACAAATCTTTACAAGTTATTAATTATCGGTTGGAGAAACCTAATGCACATATCTTCAACCTACCAAATCCATTATTCGGGGAAAAATTCAAGTCATAGTACTATGATGCAATTATTATTCTTAGTAGAGTGATGGGTTTAAAGAGTGCACGAGTATTTGAGAGTTGGATGTTTTACATAATACTGAGAATGGAGCAGTATGTAGACTATCATTAGGTAGTTATAATCAGTTCCATGATTCATGAACAATTGTGTAATGTACTACAGACCAAGAGCTTCACCATGACATCCTACTTGGTCTATGCCTTGGACAAATTCCATCCATACAAGGGGTTGAGTACTCAAGGAGTTTTTGGCCAAGATGTGATCTATGAGGTCTATCCCCAACTACACTTGGGAAGTTCTAGCTACAAAAGGGTGAAAGATGCATTCACCATGTATATTACAAGGTTACTCCAAGGAGCAGAACATGTGAGAATTTTTGATGCTGCTAAGCAATTGATCCAAAAGTTTGGAGCATGGTTCATAAAATTCACCACCTTCTCCTACATAAGGATTGATGGTTGTCAAAGAGCTCCCTATAGATTGCTTAGGTACCCAACTGATCACATCATACTTTTAGAAGTCACAAGGAAAATTTCTTATTTTGATGCCATTTTGAAGGTCATGCACAAAACTAGTTTTGGAAATGATTTCCACTTGAGAATAGGAGGAAATGAGGCTTTCCTTTCCCTGATCATAACACACTCCTTTAAGGAAGAGATGGGTACTCTTGGCTTGGCATTCCACTCTAAGAGGTCTAGATTTGATAGAACAGGTGGTGCCCAAAAGATAGCTAGCAAAGATTTTAGACATAAAGATGATATTGAGAACTATTAGACTAACTATAAGTATGAATTTGAAGTCCAAAGGAAGAAGTTCTCTAGATTTCCAACCAACTTGATCAGGATGTATAGCATCGAGGCCATCCTAGATCAAATTGATGATGATGGGGAGGTAATACAAAGCCATGACTATGAGCCAATCAAAGACAAGCTAATAGGTGAGATTGATTGGTTAGAAGAAGAAAAGACAAAGTTGGAGAAAATAAATTCTCTTGTGATTAAATACACCAAGATATGGATTAAACACAAGATTTTGGAACTAGATAGTGAAGGGAAGCAATACACATATGATTTGATGGAAAACTTAGAATCCCACTCCACTTCTGAGGAAGATGAGCATGACTCAAAGGGAAAGGAAAAGGTAGGTTCTTCCTTCAAGATAAAAATCAAAGTTGTTCAAGTAGAGGCTGAGGAAGAAAAGGAAAAGAAGCCTATTTCCAAGAAGAGGAAGATTTCCTCTAAGGAGAAGACATTTGCTCAAGAGGAGGAGCATGAATAAGAAGGGAAGAAAGATAGTGTCCATGTTCCCAAAAGAAGAAGAGTGGCAAGAACATCAGGGAAATAGAATGAGGTCCCTAAATGATAGGGTGAAGAAACAAGACCACAATTGATAGATGTTGATATTTTTGGGGAGAAGACACAAGTCTATACTAGGAAAGACAGAACTCCATCTCCTAAAGAAAGTCTGGTGAAAGAAGGTGCTCCTACAATTTCCTCTATTGTGCAACAACAACAAGACACTTCTTCCCCCCCTTCAACTCAAGAATTGCATAATGAGGAAAAAGAGTCAATAGAGGCCACCATTGATGATATCCCTCAGAGTGAGGATGCAAAAGAATTTAAGGATGGAGATCTTCACACTAAAGAGGTGGAAATTGATAAGATCTTGCAATCCTCTTTGGTATCATATGAAGACTCACTTGTTGGTGATGAAGAATAGAAAACCATGGGAAAGGAAGAAGCACATGAGAGAACTACCTCTCCAATCCAAGTGGTGATAGAGAAACTTGACTAGGAGGAGAATTAGAATCTAGAGGATGATAAGGTGGAAGATAAATGGGAAGACAAAGATGAAAAAGTCCCTATAGTGCAAAATTTGAATGTTGACTCCTCCATGTATCAACAAGAAAAGGAGAAGCAAGAAGAGCAGTAGTCAGAAGTCTCCACTCCTAGTTGACTTAGTGAGAGATTGAAGAGCAAGCAGATAGTTGTGGATGATGCCCCTCCCAACTGGGATAAACTACCAGCCAATATTGGAAAGGGAAAAGCAAAGAAGAAGGGTTGGGTTATTTCCAAGATCACTAGGGATGAGGCAAATAATAGGGTGATTCATATTGCTACTCCGGTAGCAGAAAAAAACAAAGGTGAGATACCTCCTCAAGAATATAGCATTCAAACAATAAACTTGGGGCCTACAAGCAAGCATTAGGAGAAAGAAGAATTCCAAGAGTCCTCTTAGGCCATCCTACAGAGGTTGGATAAAGAAACAGAGGGGAAGGAAAGGTTACAAAAACAATTGAATGATGTGTATAGATATGTGCAACATCTGATGAAACCTCTATAGGCTATAGCTAGTGAAGGAATAGCCCTTGAGGGATTATTACATAAAGAGGCATCTACTAAGCTTGAGAAGATGAAGGCTTCCACATAGGATACCCATGAATGGTTTCAAGGAGTAGGACACCAAGTAGATAGCATGTTTAAGGATATCTTATCAACCTATGGAGATGCACATAGATCATTTGAGTGGCTACAAAATTTGTTGGGGCAGAACAAAACTAATGTAGATAGGTTATCCTGCATAAAACAAAGAACATCATGGATTATACTAAGGAGAGATTACTGAGTGATGGAATCCTATATTCTTCGAAGGTTTCAGAACCTTGGGAATGGTATGAGTCATTCCAAATTAAGCATAAAGTATTGAAGAGAATCTATACGCAGGGACAACAGGTTGGAAATACATTGAATGATATCTACAATAAATGTATTTCATTCTTTGAGATCATGATTGGGAGGAAGAAGTTTACACTAAAACATTTGACCATAGAGCAATTGAAGAAGGGATGGCATGAAATTTATGCCCTAATTGATGATGGTCCAATCAAATCCCACCATTTAGATGATGCCTCCACCTATATTGCTATCATGGAGAAATACCAGGATCTCAAGGTGGAATAGGATAAGGTCATCAAAGAATCAAGGGAGGAAATCAAATCCATTGAAAGAAGGTTTAAAGTGTTTATTACTCCACCATTATTCGACCTACAGGGTATTTTCTTTAAGGTGCAGGATAAAATGGATCGAGATAAAAACAAGGGGGAAGCTAATGAATGATTGCATCAAAATTTATGCTTCCCATTATCCCTCCTTTCATCTTCTACATGCATTGGACTGAGTTGCATTGGAGAATCCAGGCTGACCTGGAAGGAGCCTCAAGCATTTAATGTAATATTTTATTTCATTTTAGGAACTTTCTAGGCCGAGCTATGAGTGGCCGACCTTCCTTGTAACCCTAATTGGGCTAACATATCATGAAGTCTCTATAAAATGGAATTTTTCCTCATTTTTAAAGTCTAGTTAGAAGAGAGTTATACTTTGAAGCAAGTGATAGAGCAAAGGCTAGGGCTCAGAGTTAATTTCTGAAGCAAGTTTTATAACAAAAAATACTAGAATTGTTGCTATTATTGGATGATTCAAGACAATTGAAACATTGTGCTTTGGTGATCTCTCTTGTGTTGATTTATCTTGCATGGTTCTTGTTATTATATCTTTGGATATTGCTTGAAAATATTTGATATATGTTAGATTTAAGGTTAGATTTGATTCAATTGTATTTATGGTTTGACGCTTGAAGTGTTTGTAGCAATCCTTGGTCCATACTTTTTGCAACTAGCTAACTGTGAGTTGCTTTGTAAAGTTACCCTAGACCTTATATTCATGTGCTTAGTTCAATTGTGAATTGTTTATTCATTTCAATTGCAAATAGGGTTGGTTTGAATGAATGTTCATGATTTGAAAATATTTAATTCCTTAGAAGATTGCACTGTTCTTGTAAGATTGCAGATAAGATCTGGGTTAAGCAAGAATTAGTTTTGAGGGATTGGTCCATTTCAAGTGTTTTCCATTTGCATTGTTGATCTTAGGAGTAGTTTTAATCTTAGGAATCTCTCTTAAACCCTTATCTTTTGCTATTTATTTTATTATCTAGGTTGGATTTAGGATTCAAAGTATCACCATATTGCAAAACCTAATAAGTTCCAACATCCAACATTTTTTTGTAAGGTCCCTTGTGATTACCAACATTTTCACATTTATCACTGAGTTATTTCTGCATTGTCAAGACTTGACATTAGAGACCTTGGGGTTATCTATAAAGGCTTGTTGATAGAGATCGACCTTTCAAGAGATATAGGATAATTGTATCTTGTCTAAGTTGTCATTGTACAGAAAACACCATCAACACATAGTGGAGTCCTTATGAGAGGAAATGGATAAATTTAGAACATAATATAATGATATGGTGGCTAAGTGTAATAAGGGACAACAAAATATTGCTAAAATGCAATTGGAAATCACTTTTTTGAAGGAAAAGTCCCAATCAGTGCATTCACCAGGCCCTTCCCAAGAAAAAATCCTTTCTTATCCATCTCCACAAGAGTAGCTTCCACCTTCTCCTATTTATTCACCTCCTCCAGTCCCAACTAAGGTTGTACCTCCTAGTTATGAGGATATTCCCATTGCATAACCACCTAAAAGCACATCAACTGCATCACTTACAAAAGAAATCACCAAGGAAGAGTTGATGGAGAAACTTAGGAATTTTGAGGAGAGGTGTCAACAATTTGATGAATTAATTTATTTAACATGAAGATTGTGACAGTTGTGTTGGAGAATTTGAATAAAGGGATTGAAAGGGAATTGATTAGTATTCATTCAAAATATTATTATATGTTCAATGCAATAAGAAGTTTTGATAGGGATGGGGAAGTTGCCATCCCATTAATGGACAAATGGATCCCTAGACTCCAAGCACTGAGAGATATGGCCATTGGATAAAAGCATGATGCCAATCAACAACCAAACATTATCCCAACCTTTAAACTTGTAAATGCAATTAAGGAATTTCAAGGGCTAATTGAACCACTAGAGATGAAAATCAAGGAGCTGGTGAAAAGATTTGATGAATGGAGCTTCAACTTACTCCAATACATTTTAAATGAAGATGGTGAAGTAAAACCCCTACATCAATGGAAGGAACACACAAGAAAGGTGATAGCTACTCATGGTGCACTAATTTGTGATCGGGTTGATGTGGAAATTCTAAAGAATAGCATGGATAGGCTCTTTCACATAGGAATATTCCTTAAGGAATTTGACAAAGAGGCCAATCGGGTAGTAATAAAGTACACTTCTTATAGGAAGAAGGTAGATAAAGTTATGACATTTGATTGGCCTTCTAATGAGGAATTTGAATTTTGGAAGACCAAGTATGTTGATATCTTAGACCTGTAAGGTGTTACATTGGTGAATTAGTTCTGAAATTTTGATTTTATGTCTTTACTAATGATGGTTGCAGCAAGAAATTATAATACATGGTTTGGAACTAGTACAAATTAGGTCTTTAATATATCAACACTCAGATATTATATTTCCTTCAATTCAAAAGTGATGACATGGACTATTGACATGGGCTTGTTTTGGAATATTCTTTTCTTCTATTTCTCTTTCCTATTCAACTTCAAATTTTGGGATCATGTGGTATTTTTAAAAAGGAATCTTTAGGTGGCACCTTTTGAAAGGTGGGGGCATCTTCAACAATGTGGGAATGACTACTTTTGGAATGTGCAAACCATATCCTCTAACACATGCTTTCCAAAGAGTGTGGAGAATCTTCTTCAATGAATTGATGGAGATGATCACTTCTTTGAGTTTTTTTCCTTCATGAATGATTTTTTTCTCTTTTGAAAATTTAACCGAATTTCAAATGTAAAATGTGACAAGTTTCATTTGTCTTGAGGCTTGTTTTTCTCCCTTTTTTTATAAAAGGGAAATTAGGGCCATTTGATAGGTTGTTGATTGGTCTCACGACAAATTTTGTAAAAGAGAAATACTGTGAATAAAGTTTTGAGTTTGCATTTAGGTCTTGAGTCTTGATTTCTTGTAGGTCTTGATGTTGTATAATAGTACTAGCATCTTGAGTAGAAGAATGACACCATTTTAGAGCTAATTATCTTCGTATGTATTCCTTATACTGATTATCAATGAAAATGATCAAATAACCTTTTTATTGGTCTTCATTGTGTTCCTATGAATATGTGATTTTAGTTTTGTTTTGATTCAAGGAATTGGTTAAATAACTCTAATAGAATCATAGGTTTGTGTAATCTGAATATGAGGATATGATAAGAAGTTCTGGTTTTAAAATATTTGAGTATAATATTATAATGCAATATTGTAGGATCTCTATAATGCTATATTTTATGATATTGTTGTTCATCATAGTCTATATTTGATTAAACTCCCTACCCTAGGTGAAGGAATTGATATGTGATCTATGTTCATATCACATTTGCCATATCTTTCACAAACAATACATTTAAATCACAAATTTTTTAAATTATTGAACTTTACCATGCTACACTGCTTGTAAAATAGTTGATGTGTAGAGAATTTGTTAAGTCTTTTTATTCATTAAATTGTCAAATAATTTTGTGTTGAGAAAATTTGTCATTATAATGTATAAGATTAATGGCATAGAGGATCTTAAGAACATTGTGTAGGATCACCCTCCTAGGTCTTGCAGAGGCCGAAATGTAGGAGGAAGTGTTTGTATGTGGTGATTGATAATGAAAATACTATAGTACACTCCTAACAAGAAATAGGGTTCGGGGTATTGCTTCGATTTTCTTTCATTAACATGTCAAGGTTTTCCTACTGACACATCAAGGTTTTTTCCCATTGACACGTCAAGGTTTTCCTATTAACACATCAAATGAAAAATGATCTTGTAAAACCCTAATTCTAGAAGGTTCCAAAAGGAATGTTATAAGTGATTGGGATGTATTTTGTGTGATTTTGTTTGCAATATTGTAATCTATTTTTTACTAGATAATAAAATCATTGGATGGATGAGTTTTTGTGGATATAGCCCATATTGGGTGAACCACGTTAAAATTTTGTGTTGATCTCTTTTGTGTTATTATTCATTGTTATTTCTAGGTTATATAATCTGCATATAATTTTCAATGTTTATTACTCCAATCCTGCCTAAACCCTAATAGGAAGGTATTGTTTCCTTCACTTGTTCGTTGGACAATTCGTCCAATTAGATAACTATTGGAAATGCCAATTCCATAGACTATTTTATGAGATCATCTTGGTTCATCTAAAATAACTAGCATGTTCCAAATATGATTACATTTTTAGAGATTATGTGGCAATCGAACAATTCTAATAAGCTCCATTTGGTAGTGAAACATAGAAAAATAGGTTGGGGTTCAAACACCTAGGGTTGTATACTAAATTTGGAATGTTTCACCAAACTTAATATAATTAGAAAGGTAAATGGGTTGCAATGAACCTACCTATTTTCTATTTCATTCAAGAAATGAGACCCTCCAAGATAGAATTCACTTTCAGCCCTTAGGTGAGTCAATTCTATGGAAGATCTACAAATTTCCTTTATGTGTGTGGACGGGGTAAATATGAATGAATGACACTTTTTGGGAGACAAAAATAGGATAGAAAATGACCTTAAATATGTAACCTAAAACTCAATTAATGTAGATGCAACATAAATCTAACAAAAATAGTCAACTTTATACAAATTGGATGAGTCTAGAAGACACTTAAAACCTACCTCAAAATCAGTTGCATAGTGTCTTTTGATAGAAACAATGATAAAATTGACTAAACAAGGGTTTTGGGAGAAATATTAAAAACTCCAAATGCAATCATTTGTGACATGTAAATATTGGATCTAAAAGATGAAACATAAAAAATATAGAAATAGTTAAACTTTTGGAAAATCTGGGAAGGGAAAATAATGTGCACCTATCACAAAACATTATTTTTGGAAGTTGTCTTGGGACTCATTTGCCTATAGGTGAATGGGTCTTCGTAGATATTTTCAAAATTGTTTTCTAGGTCCTCTGCTTCTGTGTCTACACTTCCAAATCCTCTGGGTTTCACAATTAGACAGTTGGAAATAAATTTGGGATTTGAGTTTCCATGGGATGACAAAAAAGGTGACAACAAATGCAACTTTGCAATTTTACACTTTTCAATCTTCAACTTTACTTAAAACTATGAACCTACAAATCTAAAACATGCAAAGAGAAAGGGGAAAATGTTTTCTTTTGGTGAATTGGGGGTTTCTCTTGGTCAAATCCCATTTTGGTAATCAAACCTTGAATTGAAATAATACATGCAAGAGTGAACAAAGAATGCAGAATGCAATGTTGCAATTCAACAAACCCTTTAATAAACCTTGAGAGGACTAAAATCTTGCATGATATGGCTTCAATGGATGTGGATCTTGATGCTTGAATATTTTTTTGAATCTTTGACTTGAATGCTTAGATTAGATCTTGAAACCTACATCACAATGTTAGCTCCAAAAACATGCATGAATGAACATAAATCTGACATGATGCTTGAGATATTGAATACTACAAAAAATGATGAAGAAGTATGCTCTTAAATTCTCTTGACAATATTCTTGGCTCTTGTTAAGTTTTCCTCTTTCTAGATGTTTTGAATTGATAAAATAACCTTGTATTTATAGATATTTATCCTTAATTTCTCATAAATTAAACATTACAAGCTGAACTTTGAAATTTGAATTTAGGAACATTAAAATATTGCCAAAACAGGTTTTAAAAATGGGTTCCAAATCCTAGGGAGGACCCATTTGCCCATGGGTGAATGGGTCCCAAGTCCATATTCCTAGAACACACATTGATCAATGTAAAGTGTTATGTTTAGGCATTAATTATTGTTAGGTTTCCCCTTCAGAAGATGTAATTAATTAGGCTTGTAAATGAATTAAAAGGGCTAATTAAGCTCATTTAATTAAAAGGGACCAAATTAGTGTGTAAATGTAAGGGGGTACATTTAACAACACTAAATTAAGGCATTATTAAGTCCATTTTAAGTAGGAGGGCCCAAACAAGTAAGAAAAATGTAAAGGGTTACATTTTTCTACACTATGTTTAGCCCCCACTTTAGTGAGAGGATGACCTTGTGTCAAACTCATACTAAAGTAGACAAATATGCATCAAGAGGGGTAGAAGTGCAAAAATGTCAGTGAGATAGGATGACAAGGACCAAGGAGGTGGGCAAGCTCCCATGATCTAAAATCCTATGGAAAATGAACATAAGCACAAAGGAACACACACAAGATATATGATATGCAGTAGTAATAAAAGATGCACAAACATACAATGTCAAAGACTAAAAGAAAGAAAAAAAGAAAAATAAAAATGGTGAATCAAGCCTTGACTATCCAACTCGATGTGGATCACATCTCAGCTGCTTGTCCAAAAATGTTTACAAGAGGAACTTGTTTTCCACTATGCAAACAATAATGCTCACTTGCATAGGCTAGTGAAATATGTTGTCCACTAGGTGAGCTCCCAATGGTTGCAAATAAGAGAATCTTATTAGGCTCCCTTACCATACCAAAATTATACCTCTGATAAATTTAATAAGGCACCACACAATATGTACTTCTAGCTTCATAAAGCTTAACAAGTTCTGTTATTCTAAACACTTATAAACAAGCATGACCCTACTAGAAAGAAACATGTGTTATGCTTGGTGGCCATAAAAAAGGGTTGTAACTTCAAGCTTCAAAATGATTAGCAAGCTACGTTATATTGAAAACTTATGAAAAAAATGCAAATATGATAAGACATGTTCAAAGGGGTTTTGCTTAATTCATGTAAGGTATCCTCTTAGAGAACATTGTGCCTAATGTCTCCAAGAGAGTACAAGTCTAGGATAAAAGATTCAGAACTTAGGGAATGCAATGTGTAGCATCACCACTAAGAGGAAAGTAATATGTCAAGAAAGGTCACACTCTTGGAGGACATCAAACCCAATGACACCACCAAGAAGAAAATGCATCACAAGAAGTAATAAAACTACACAATGAAACATAGGATATACTCCAAGATCTCCAAAATGATAATGACAATGTATGCCCCCACTTTAAAGGAATTTCTAAACACCATGCCATGAGCACTTAATTTAAAGTAGAAAATGATAAATGATAACAATAAAGAAGATATTATAGATTATTTGGAAAGACCCATTTCAAGAATAAGTTTCCAAATGAAGCTATGCCATGAATAAGGGGTTTCCCCCAAAATGCAATGCTATAGAAAGAAAGTATGTCACACATGAGCCAACTTAAGGCATGCCATCTGCATCCCAAGCTTACTTTTATCTATACATGGAAGG
The DNA here is from genome assembly GCA_007258455.2 of Sequoia sempervirens. Taxonomy (NCBI): domain Eukaryota; kingdom Viridiplantae; phylum Streptophyta; class Pinopsida; order Cupressales; family Cupressaceae; genus Sequoia; species Sequoia sempervirens. The sequence goes on along the minus strand of VDFB02353493.1, from coordinate 170,416,303 downwards.
TGGTCAAATAGCCCAAAAGAGGCAAAGACAAGTGTCATACTAGGACAAAGCTATCAAACCCCTTGCCCCCCAAGGGAAAAAGGTGAGCAAAAAATGGATGATAATATGTTGCTCCTTGCGAGAAGAAAATATGATTGCATAAAGCCAAATTTTATACCCTCATGCATGGTAGTGGATATGCTATGATACTCCAACTACCACATGACAAGGAGCAAAAACTAATGTTAGTGATTATAATGAGGAGGCAAGGTATCAATTTGATGCATATCTAATGAGATATTCCCACATGTAGTACTTTTCTATTAGTTTAGGATGCACCAAAGTTAAAATTGTCTTAGGAGATTCTTTTGTAATAGTGTTGGTATTGAGTGAAGTATTTTTGATGATTTTGTTTCTTTTGAAGGGCAATAACCAAGACAACTAGTTGTTTCTTATGTATTAGGCTCTGTAGGGACATGGATACCTTGTTATCTAGTACCACATCCCTTTCCACTATAATAAAGTTGTTTCAAAATTTATTAACTTCTTCCATAATTTTTTTCCATTTCTTTTGGATTTCATGTTTGTTCATAATCAACTTAATCATTGTTTGTTGTGTAATTTTCTTCTTCTTCTAAAGTGGTTGAAGTGGATGCTTTCAAAGGTTCTATTAAATTTTGTGTTGATATTACCATTGGTTCTTTCTTCTTTTCATACTCTTTTGTTATGATCTTGTATTCTCCTATGAATGTAGGTGTAAAATATAAGGAACACAAATAATCTTCCAATAACTTTGTGAAATTTTCAATATTGTTATATTTTTCTTTCTCTTGCATGGGTTCCACTTGTGTAGTTGGTGTCAATGTTCTTATAGGAATTTATTTATCTTTCATAGTGTGCAAAAAAATTTTTGGTTTAGGGTTGGCCTTAATCATATAAACCTTGCTGTCATAAGCATACTTAATTATATGTTGAAGGGTGGAAAGCACTGCATGTATCTCATGAATCCATGGTCTTCCCAAAAGAATATTATACAAAAGATTAATGTGCATGACATGAATATGAGTTTGGATTGTGACCTTTCCAACTGTAATAGGTAATGTTATCACACCAAGCAGTTGTTTTCCTATGTTATCAAGTCCACAAATAGACAAAGAATCAAGTTCAATCTTAGTCTTATCCACTCCAAGCTTGTCCAAAAGGTTTACACTACACACATTCAGGGGTGAGCCATTTTTAACAAGGTTTCACTTTATCCCAGTCTTATTAATGTGAGCTAATATCATGAAAGATTCCATTTTTTTTGAACTTCCAAGGAAGGTAACTCACTTTGGTGGAAAAAAGTGTCTAAATTCATTCCTTGAATTATGGCTACTATATAATTTGGTTGCACATTAAGAGGGATAGGAAATTGTTGTAAAGAACTTTGAAGAATGTTATGATAACTAGGTGAGTCTCAAATAAGATCCCATATGGATATCTTCTCATGGGTATTATTAATTTTTTTAATAAGATCATACTCCTTTCCACTATGTAAAGGAAAATGAGGAGCACTAGGCAAGATAGGTTGAGACAATGGTAATGAAGTAGGAATGGTTTTTGGTTTCCTATTGTTCCTTGTATTATATGTGTGAGCAATGGTATTATAACTTGGTTGCTACAAAACATTGTTACTACCAAGTTAACTTGTAAAATTCAAGATAGCTCCTCGAGGTAATGGTTGATTTTTAGGTGGTTCAAGGATAAGCATGGGTTTTTTTTTAACTTGTGGTTGTTGTGAGGGTTGCTAGAGGATAAGTTGAGGCTTAGGGGGTCCAATAATTAAAGGATTTGTAGGAAGTCTAAGAATTAGAGGACTCAAGGGAGATCTAATGTTCATAACCTCAAAAGACTTATCCTTATTTTGATGATCCTTTAGCAAAGGAGAGTATAATTTTACCTCGTCATCTTCATCTAATGAAGCCACATTACTATTGGAAATTTTTTCATTTTCTTACACCATGATATCTTCCCTAGTAGGAGAGATTTTAGGAGAGGAACAAACAAGATTTTCATGAAATTCAATGGTTGGTTCTTCTTAAATAACTTCATCACAAGTAGGGGAATTATCAATGGTTGTATTGTCTTTCTTATCAATGATGAAATTCTCTTGTACCAAATCATTCTAGAAAATAGGAGAAATAGGAAAATTGATACTAGGGGATGTGTCAATTGTCTCATCCTTGTATCCAAGAATGTATTTCCAAGTGGGAGAGGTAGTGGAAGAGAAAAAAATAAGATTCTCATAACTCTCATTGATTGGATATTATAACACCAATGTATGTTCTTCACAAATAGGAGAGATATTGAGAGAACAACAAATTTTATTTTCATGATTGTCCAAGACTCTATTATCTTTCTCTAAGAAATTTTCATAAGTGGGAGATATACTGGGAGAATGACTAACATGCTCGTTGATGAAATTTTTCTTGGCATACGTGGAAAGGAAATATTCTAACATTGTGTTCCCAAAAATGAAAATTAATTTTATCCAACTTATGCAATGCTTTAGGAATGTAATAATTGTGTACCCATAAATGAAAAGTACTTTTATCCAACTTATGCAAAGATTCAAGAATGTAAACATTGTGTACCCAAAAGTGAAAAGTACTTTTATCCAACTAATGAAAAGCTTCAAGAATGTAAACATTGTGTACCCAAAAGTGAAAATACTTTTATCTATATCATGCAAAGCTTTAGGAATGTAAACATTTTCCCTACATATCTGATCATTTTCACTATAGAAATAATTTTGAATGATTTAAAATTGCTACACTAAATAGATGATTAGACATAGATGCATAAATCAAAAATTCCTAAAAAAATTCTAGACTAAAACATTGGTTTACGAAACGATCTAGGAAGTGAATAAAACTACATAAAAGCTTTAAAAAGTTGGTTTTTATAGGCTTTGAAGGACTCATTCACCCATGGGTGAATGGGTCTCAATTCATGGTTTCTAAAAATGAAAAATGCAATTTTTGAGTTGTTTTATGTGCTCTCTATTCCAGGTCCCAGACTGGTACATACAGTTTCAGAAATCTACAAAATCAAAGTTGAATACAAGTGTAAAATGATGCTAAATGACAACCAAAATGACCTATTTTAAATGCAATTTTGATCCAATTTTCTTATTTAAGTGATTGAAATTATACTATTATGTAAATACTATGTGAAATAAATATAACATTATGCAATTTTTTTTGAATTTTTAGATTTGAAATGAATGCAAAATACAAGCTTACACCTAAAATGCAAGGCCACTTTATGCCAAATTTAGAAACCCTAAATGCAATGAATTAATTCAAATCCTAGATCTAGGGTTTCAATGCACTCCAAATCAAAAATTAGAATGTTCAAATAGTCAGGTTCACCAAAAGGAAACATAGAAAAATAGATTAGGGTTCAAACACCTAGGGTTTTATAGTAAATTTGGAATGCTTCACCAAACTTACTATAAATAGAAAGGGGCAAATGGGTGTAATGAACTTACCTATTTTTTATTTCATTCAAGAAATGAGACCCACCAAGATAGAATTCACTTTCAACCCTTAGGTGAGTCAATTCTATAGAAGATTTATGAATTTCCTTTGTGTGTATAGGGTAAATATGACTGAATGACACTTTTGGGAGATGAAAATAGGATTTAAAATGACCTCAAATATGTAACCTAAAACCTGATTCATGTAGATGAAACATAAATCTAATAGAAATAGTCAACTTTATGCAAATTTGATAAGTGGAAGACACTTAAAACCTACCTTAAAATCATTTATAGAGTGTCTTTTGAGAAAAATAGTGATAAAACTGACTGAACAAGGTTTTTGGGAGAAATAAATTAAAAATACAAAATACACTCATTTATGACATGTAAAGGTTGGATTTGAAAGATGAAGCATAAGACTCATAGAAATAGTAAAACTTCTAACAATTTTGGGAAGGGAAAATATTGTGCACCTGCCACAAAACACTATTTTTGGAAGCTATCTTGGGACACATTCACTTATAGGTGAATGGGTCTTTGTAGAGATTTTAAAAATTGATTTTTGGGTCCTTTTCTCTTATGTCTACACCTCCAGATCCTCTAGTTTTGATAGTCAGAAAGTTGGAAATAAATTCAAGATTTAAGTTTCTGTGAGATGACAAGAAAGGTGACAACAAATGCAACTTTGCAATTTTTCACTTCTAAGATCTTCAACTTTACTTCAACCTATGAAATTGTAAATAAAAAACACACAAAGAGAAAGGGAAAAATCTTTATTTTTGGGTGAATGAGGGTTTTCCTTGGTAAAACCCCATTTTTGTAATCAAACCTTGAATTGAAATAATGCATGAAAGAGGGAATGAAGAATGAACAATACAATGTTACAATTCAATAAACCCTTTAATAAACCTTGGAAGGAATGAAATATTGCATGAGATGGCTTTAATGGATGTGGATCTTGATGCTTGAATATTTCTTTGAATTTTTGACTTGAATTCTTGGATTAGATCTTGAAACAAACATCCCAATGTTAGCTCCAAAAACATGCATGAATGAACATAAATTTGACATGACGCTTGAGATCTTGAATGCTGTAACAAATGATGAAGAAATTTTCTCTTGAAATATTTTGACAATAATATTGGCTCTTGTTAATTTCACCTCTTGCTAGATGTTTTGAATTGATGAAATAACCTTGTGTTGATAGATATTTATCCTTAATTTCTCAAAAATTAAACATTACATGTCGACCATTGAAATTTGAATTTATGAACATTAAAATACGGCCAAAAAATGTTTTAAAAATGGGTTCTAAAGCCTAGGGAGGACCCATTTTCCCATGGGTGAATGGGTCCCAAGTCCCTATTCTTGGAACTCACATTGCTCAATATAAATTGTTATGTTTAGGAATTAATTATTGTCAGGTTTCCCCTTTGAAAAATGTAATGAAATAAAGTAAATGAAATAAAGGGCTAATTAAGGCATAATTAAGCTCAATTTAATCAGGAGGGCCTAAATAAGTGTGTAAATGTAAAGAGGTACATTTAACAACACTAAACTAAGGTATTATTAATTCCATTTTAAGTAGGAGGGCCCAAACAAGTGAGAAAAATGTAAAGGGATACATTTTTCTACACTACAGGTAACATATAAGAAGGGAGCCTTTTTAAGTAGGAGGGCCCAAACAAGTGAGAAAAATGTAAAGGGATACATTTTTCTACACTACAAGTAACATATAAGAAGGGAGCCTTTTCCCACTCACAATTGTAATCTTATGTCATAATCATCTCAAAAGAGGGATTGGAAATATTAGCCCATTTTTTTAAGGTTTATAGATAGAGAGTGGAGAAAAGGATGAATTTTGATCTTGAGCGCTTAATTCATTAGGTAAGAAGATAGGTCGAAAAGTCCAAATTTTATAATGACTTCAATGAGATATAGGAAATGATTAGGAACTATGTATCCAATTATGAGGACCATGAAAATAAGAGAAAATGACTTCACATTCTTATAAGAGAGAAAAAGAGAGAAAAAAGATAACAATTATAAGGGGGCATTCAAGCAAATCATTGATCCTATCATCAATAAGTAGAAAATGTTAGATAATGTTGCTACCCTTTGTTTTAAACCACCCATAGAAACTTCAAAACATGTTGGAGGAGTGCTTCAACAGGAAAAAGAGTTAGAGAAACTAATTCAACAAATATCAATTGCAATGACTAGAAAATAAGAGGTTGTTGGAGATATGGACAAACACTAAGAGGGGGGGTGAATCAGTGTCAAAAAAATTTCAACATCGACCAAGATTTTTAATTCTGATTTCCTTTTCTTTCAACAATAGAGTAGAGTAATCATTTTTGAAAGCACAAAGATATGACAACATTAACTCAATCTATTAGACAACTTATGAAAATATGATTTGAGTGAGATATCTTGCATTTGCCAAAATGGTTATGGCTGACATTGATTAACAATCAAAGCATGATGACAGTGCATGTGCAACTCATAAGACTGTGCAAATGATGATCAACATTATTGACTCACTTCTTAAACAATTGATTTGAATGCAACTTTAAAGACAAGAAAGCTATTGAGACAACAAACACCTTTAGCACATTATAACTATTCTTGAACAATGAATCAAATGAGAACTTTTAAGCTTCCTTTTGAATTAGACTCTTCAACAATTACTTGTGCAAGATATTTGAACTAAATATTTGCAGCTATGAAGGAACTATCATTCAACAATGTTTAGACTGATAAAAATTATCACAATCAAGAAACATTATGACATCAAAACAAAGAGACCATAAGACAAAGGATTTTCCGAGTGGAAAACCTTCCTGGGGTAGAAAAACCACTCCTAAACTGCCTCACTGGCTTAATCTTCAAAAACCACTGTTAACAATGCCTTATAGGCTAATTTTTGAGCACCAACTCCTCATTTTGAAACACCAATTTCAAGGAGCACTAACCCCTCAAATTATTTTCAAAAAAATAATAATATCAGAGGATCTCTCTATTTTCTAGTAAGCTCAAGAAACTCAACACACTTATCTACCTAATACCCTAAGAATCCAACTCTTGTATTACAGAGTTTTCCAATACATCTCTTGATATGGCCAAAATAACTATCTCTCAGAATTACTGGCCAACAACACCTTCACTGTTTTCAACATTGGTTTTTATATACATTTCAAGTATGTCTATCATGAAGAAATCTTCAAAAATCATTTTTCACAAGATTCTAAAACTCTCTTGCTAATTTTAGAAAAAGAAGCTGAATAATGAAAATTTGTAGATAATGGTAAAAATTAGAGTAACGCCTATCCAGAGAGCTTTAAATTTTGCACTGAATTAGGAGATTTCAAATTGTAACTGATAGATTTTCATCAAAACCATGACAACCCACTAACAAAAAATCATAACCTCTAAAATCTCAGAGAACATTTTTCCAGAGATTCGATGCCAACCAAAGATGTCGGCATGCAACTATACTTAGAAAATCACATGTTGGCCACAGTGACAAAGTTTGTTAGTCGTTCGTTGAGACATCCAGATAGTCATGCCGAAAGAAATTAAATCACCAGTCATTCCCCTTAGTTATCACTTTCGCCATGGCCCATGAAAGTCGGGGAGAAGTCACAACGAATACATTATGTCATACCGAGAGCCATGTAATGTTCTTTTGGTCGTTGAGACAAAATAGTTCTCTCACTGAAATGTAACCTTCATCCTCATGTGGGTCGCCATAACAAATTGTTATAGGGAAGACCTTATGTAGATTTCGTTAAGTTTCACTGAAAGACCATGTGATCATTCTTGTTCGCTGAGACAATTCAATACCTATGCCAAAGGTAACTTTATCACCGTCAGTCATCCCTTTGTTTGTCACTGTGACATTCTGCTATCGGGGAGACGTTATGTAGATTTCATTATGTTTCACTGAAAGACTTTTTATCTCTTATGTCTCGCGATGAAAAAAACACACTCTCACCAAGATGTATCCTTCATCCGCCTTTGCCAAGACAATGCATAGTCAGGGTGACTTCTCGTAGAGCATCTGTGTCTTACCGAAAGCCCACATGATCAAACTTGTCACCGTGAAAAATTGCTCTTGGGGAGACCTCATATAGACAATACTTCATTATACCAAAATTCATCCACCATCTTGTGTGTCGCTGAGACAAGTCAGATCCTATGCCGACAAAGTCCTTTTGTGTTCCATTGACGAGACTTATCAATGTCAAGGAGACCTCTTGGAGAGCACACTCTATCATACCGGAAATATTTATCTACTTTGAGTCACTGAGACAATACCAACCTCTCACCGAAAGCCCCTCATATGACTTAGTCACCAAGGCTTGACGAGTTCGCTATGACAATACACCAAAGTTGAGACCTCCTGTTGATATATAATTTTTCCAATGGTGGTTGGCAAGACTAAAGTAAGTTCGCCAAGATGTTACAATGAAGAAAAACCTCTTGCCAATGAGCACTCTTTGTTTCCGGTCGGGGAGACATGATGAGTTCGCTAAGACATTATATCAATGCCACAACTCTTGCCGATATGTTCTTTCTTGTGCCGGTTGGTAAGACACAAAGTGCTTGATAAAACAACATGCCGATAGGGATTTCTTATGCCAATGAACCACCTCATGAATTAGTCGGTGAGACATAACAATCTCGCTATGACCTCAGACCGATGGTAAAACTTCTGCCGATAGGGATCACCCTCTGTTGCCGAAACCATGGAGAAGTCCTGCCGAAAGCTACCTGTATGTAAAAACAAATTGTTATGACATTAGAAACATCTTGCCAAAAGGCAACACAAATGTTTATCAGAAAAAAATGGATCAGGGAGACCCTAGTATTTTCATGCCAAAATTTTCTTTTTTTGTCACTAAAATAATGTACAAATAAGATAACCAGAGACTACATGAAGCTCAAACTGATCAGTACCATAAGATATTAAAATTTTGAATGTAAACTATCCACTGAATGCCAAGACAAGTAAACCATATAGACAAAATTGTACCAAGATAAAGCATGAGAAAACAATCTGAAACTGTCAACAAGTAGAATCAACTGAAAGATATTTTGTCATCAAGGACAAACCATATGATCACAACTAAGAACCAATAGATGTTTCTCCCACTCAATTAAAATATGGGAAACAAGAGATAATTCAATAATTGGTTGTTTATTCTATGACAGAGGAGATTGGCGAAAATGTGATTGACATAGAAAAAGTGCATAGGGCTATTTCCTCTCCTTAGAGGATGTAGTTGGATGTTATAGGACTAGAAAGGATGCTAATAGGTCTTGGAGAGGGAAGAGGATCTATGAATGATGTGAGAGCCTTAACATGCATTGAATTTCTGACATGATAAATTTGTTAAACCAAAGAAATTAAAAAATTCCTAATCAAAAATAAAATAGAACTCTTACAAAATTTGAATAATGAAAGAGGAAAATTAATTGAGAAGGAAATGAAAGAAACTACAAATAAATTTATGCAAGAAGTTTAATTTGATGTTAGAAAAATCACTTGAGATGAGGGGATAAGGTAGGTAAATGAGAGTGGTTTCCTATTGTTGGCTTGATGGGATATAACATCAACAATTATGTTCTAAAACATCAACATACAAGATTAAGTGACATCTCTACTCCTTAGGCACCATCTCTAGTAGTGAGCACAACCATGTTAGTGAGGCAACAACTAAGAAAGTCTAGGATAATTTTAAGAAGATATAAAAGGATGAAATTATTCTACAATATAATACAACCATTGATTCCCCATCCATAGAGCATAACATCATATCATATAACTCCACATTCATGCTCAAGGGAAATATTACAATAGGATATGGATACTTTGTTGGAAATATGTGTAGTTTGTGTTGTCATTGATGTCAACGGATCTTTGTTTTTACATTGATGTCAATCAGTCTATGAGGAGATTGTTGGTTGCATTATTGTAAATCTTAGTGTTTCTTTTATTAGTTTCAATATGTTTCCATTAGTAGTGTCACTAGTGTCAACCTCTAGTGTTGCTTTGATAAGAATTTTTATGGTTGAGTTTCTATATTGCCAGTGATTAGAATGTGTTTGTGGTGCTTGGTTTCCAAGTGCTCTCGAGAAAATTTGAATAGAAGAGAAAACAATGTGGTTGAGAGGTGCTCTAGCATATAGAGTAGTGTTCTAGTTTTGTTTCACATTTCTTCAATGTTGAAGATCTTCTTATACGGTTTGGATATTCTTATCAAATATGTTAAAAGGTTTTATATCTAGAGTTTCTTGTTCTATATTTTTGTGTAGAGAAAGTTGTGTTAACTAGTGTGTGAACTGTGTAAGAAATATTGTCTAGTAGAAAATATTTTTCTCCACATTTCTTCGTAGTGTGGTTTTTGGTTTTGCGGATCTGAGGGTGTGCTCATTCTGGTCATATATATCTTTAGTCTATTTTTTTTTGCTTTGGTGCTCCACAAGATTGGTTTCATGAGTTACTGTATGTAGAAGGTTAGTTGGTTGTATAAGATGAGTTCTTCATGTGAAAGTTGCTGTGAAGGAATCTCTTGGATTTTAGGGTGTTGTTGGAATATTCCAGATTGTGTTCAAGTGATATTTATGGTCGATGAGTCATAGTTGGATCAAATGAAGTTTGTGCTTAAATGTTTAATGGTGTTTACATGGGTTTGATTGACCTTGGTTTTTTACACTAATTGCAGATTTGCTTCAATGTTTGCAAAAGTGTGGTGTGGCATGTATATGTGGATTTAGGACTATGTTAATTTGTGGTGTGTTCTTCCTTCATTCCTTTCCACCATAGGAATTTTTGTGTGGTGAACTAATTTGAATTTGAATGGTTGAGGTGCATATCTAACCTCAGAGATTATTTTCAAGGTTGGGGATGGTATAAATAAGTGTTGTTTTGATGGGGGATGTGTATGTAGCAAAGTATGGAGAGTGTGATGTGAAGTACAGAGCTGTAGAGTGTGAAAGTGTGAATTTTAGTGTGAGCTTTAATGTGTTAGACTACTGGAAGTAGTGAGAAGAAGGTTTCTACATTCTTTAGAAAGGTTGCAAATGTATTGGTGGTGTTGTGGTGGATTATTCTATTGCTTTGAGATAGATTTCTCATTATAACAATATTTTTTCTTCTTTATTTGCAATCTAGCAATGAGCCCTTCTTTCTTTTGGGGCAATGATCCCTCCAATAGCGATCCTATTATATCTAGTGTTGTAATTACTTTATATTGGGATCTAATCCTCACCATGGTTTTTCCCTTCTTGGGTTTTCCACATAAATTTGGTCTTCTATTGTGTATGATGTTTTGTTTTAGTTTCTATTATTTTCTTTCATGCTAAATCACTATAATAGATCAAAGGCTAATAAGGCTAATGTGGATCTAAATGTTATTGAGGGTTTGATTTTTTAATGAACAATTGATTCACCCCCTGCCCTCTCAGCTATCGTGTGCATTCAACAATTGGTATTAGAGCAAGGTTCCTTAGAATAAATATTAACCACTTGAGGTAGATATTGGATGACACACATGAAGGAGGCTCCTTTGTTTGATGGATCATATTATGCATTTTGGAAGACAAGGATGGAAGGTTTCTTTGTATCCCAAGGATTTAGAGTTTGGAAGTTTGTTGAGGTTGGAGATACTATGCCTACAAATGGTCTAAGTACTGATGATGAGATCAAGGATTATGAGAACAATGGTAAAGTAAGGTATGGTCTTGTGAGTGGTCTTTATAATACTAAACTTGTGAAAGTTATGAATCTTAAGACTAATAAGGAGATCTAGAAAAAGTTGGAAAATATTTATGAAGAAGATGATAAAGTAATGCAAGAAAAGATGAAAAATGTAAAGATCATATTTGAGAACATGTGAATGTCAGAGGATCAAAATATAACAAGATACATTCTTAAAGTGGATAAAATTTTCAATTCCATCATAATTATTAGTGGAAATCTTGATGAAGATGAAGTGGTAAAGAAGGTATTGAGAACTCTTCCTAAAACCTATATTCATAAATTGTATGTTATTGAGGAAGCTCGAGATTTAAGAAAATATTATAGATATATATTGTATGGTGCTTTATCTACTTTTGAATTAAGAGAGTTTGATACAAGTGATGCAAATAATGAGACTGCTTTCAAAGATGGAAAAATAGAAAAGAATGAGGAATTAGATTAGGATGATCTTGACAATACTGAAGTAACTTTGTGGGAATATTGAAAAAGGGAACTCGAAATTTAAAAGGTAAGTTACCTTTCAAATGTTTTAAATGTAGAAAGATTGGTCATTATGCTTCAATATGTCCTTACAAAGCTTCAAAGATGAATCTGATGTAAGGAAAGTTTAGGTGCAAAAAAAACTCTCCTAACATCAAAACCTTAGGGAAGAATGCATATATGACTTTAAATTTTCAATTACAGTTCAATAAGATACACATGAAAAGAATTAAATGAAAACAGAAATGGAAACATACACAATTGGACACCAGATTTACATGGGAAAACCCTTACGGGAGAAAAACCACCACACCAAGAAAAACCTCTTTGTATTATAGTAAACAAAATTACATATAGAGTACAGACTTCACTTTCTGATGTCAATTTTACAACAAAAACATTCACTGATCAATCTTGTACAAAACATTAATCTCACAATGCTTTTAGATGCATACAATGAATCCACTCAGATCAATCCGTGTTCAATATCGAACAAAGAAAACTCTATCAAAACTGTTCACAATTATCAACCATTGCCAAGCATAGTCATTTTCCTCACAAACTATTCACCTCCCTCACAGGAATGGTCGCAACTGTACAACTACCAATGGTTCACATTCCACTTCTCTCATTGGCTCATAACACACCACGTAGGACAGACATTCAATCAAAAAGTTTAACTAAATCGCATGTTAGTGAGACACCAGACCTTGTCTCCCTAATGCCAAAATGCCCAAACACATAGCTATTGGCAAGACCAAAGGTATCCCCAACACTCTAAGAAGTTAGATTGATAACATATCAAGTCTCCCCAATATCATAGGAAAACCAACTGTCCATCGACAAGAGTCATACCAAATGAACTAGCCTATCGGCAAGAGAAACATCCATTGGCAATATCCCACATTGACGTGGAATATTAGTAGTCATTACTTTATAAATAAAATCCTGAAGACTTTAGGTATTCATGAGTTAGTCCTTTTATTACCAACTTACTCATACACTACATTTGACCATTACACCGAATTGTTGGTCATACCTTGTGGTCTCCACCATGACATGTGTTCACTGCTTGTGCATTTCTGGAGAATCATGCTGGGAATCTACAATATTCTCAACAAGTCTCCCAAAATTCCAAGTGGTACCCCCATCTGTCAGCTTGTCACTCAGTCAGAGAAAACACAATCTTCGCAACTCTGCGACAAGGCTCGAAAGTTACAAAAATCACCGATGCCGCGACAAGTACATATCACTATCGCGCAGTCAAAGAAAACAAAAACTTCATAACTCTGTGACATGGTTCAAAATTTAGCAACTTCGGTGATTGACCGACAATGAGGACTTAAATAGAAATACAAGCCAACAAGTTGAGGCACAATTTCCAACAATCTACCACTTGATGAAGACTTTTTGGCTTCCTTCAAACTCGAAGTTAGTGAAGGTCATGGGCTCCAAGGCCCATTGAACTAGCATACCACCTGTACTTTTCTATGCTCAATGGTTTCATCAATGCATCTGCACATTTTCTAGAGTATCCACTTTTTCTAAAGAGACCTTTCCATCCTCCACCATATCTCAAATAAAATGATACTACACATCAATATGTTTCATCCTGGCATGGAAAGTAGGACTTTTCACCAAACAAATAGTACTTTAACTGTCATAGTAAACTATAATTTTCCCTACATCAAACCCAATGTTAGAACACAAATGTTTTAACCAGATTTCTTCTTTATAGGCATATGTTGCTAACATGTATTCTAACTATGTAGTGGACAAAGTGACTGCAGCCTGCCGCTTACTCATAAAACTAACTGCACCACCATTCATCATGAAAATATATCCACTAGTGGATCTTCTGCTGTCAATGTCCCCTGCCCAATCAGAATCCACATAGCCTTGAATGCTGAGAGTCCTATGTGATTCAACCAAATTTCCATGATAACATAAAGCATATTTTGAAGTGCCCTTGAGATATCCAAACACTCTTTTCACAACATCCCAATGTGTCCTTCCAAGATTTTCCATAAAGCGACTAAGTGCTCCCACTACTTGGGCAATGTCTGGCCTTGTACAAACCATTGCATACATTAAACTGCCAACTGCACTAGCATAAGGCACTCTAGTCATGTCCTCCATCTTAGTAGGAGATTTTGGAACAACTAGTTGCTTGGAATCATTCATTCCAAATCTCTCCAGAACAATATTAATATACTTACTGTGGCTGAGCCAAAGTTTTCTACTCTTCTTGTCCCTGCTTATTTCCACTCCCAGAATATACTTGGTTGCACCAAGATCTTTCATTTGGAACTTTGCAGACAAATTATATTTTAGATGAGAAATCATTAACTTACTATTTCCTATGAACAACATATCATCAATATAGAGAGCAATAATAAGAATACGATCATTTTTAGCTTTGTAGTACACACAATGATTAGATTTCGATCTTACAAATCCCAATGACAAAAAAAATGTGTCAAACTTCTAGTACCACATTCTAGGAGATTGTTTTAATCCATATAAAGATTTTCTTAACTTGCAAACAAAATTTTCTTTACCTTTTTTGACAAAGTGCTTAGGTTGGGACATATAAATTTCTTCTTCAAGGTCGCCATGAATAAATGTTGTCTTCACATCCATTTGTTAAATCTCAAAGTCATACACTGTTACAAGTGACAAAATAAATCTAATAGATGTCAACTTAGCTATAGGAGAAAAAATTTCTCCATAATAAATTCCCTTTCCTTGGGAATACCCCTTCGCAACCAACCTCGCCTTATACTTTTCCATACTGCCATCCAAACCTATTTTCTTTTTAAATACTCATTTGCAACCAACAACTTTTCTACATTCGAGAAAGGGCACCAAACTCCAAGTATCATTCTTTTCTAATGATGCTATTTCTTCATTCATGGCTTCCAACCAAGAGTTTGAATCAAGCATTCTAAATGCCCCCTTTACAATCCTAGGCTCATCAGTGCTAGAAATTAAAGCATAGCCACACGTAGAATCTAAATTAGAAGACCCATACCTATCAAGTTGCTTTCTTTCATGTGTTGACCTCCTCACAGGTTGAGACTAAGGTTGTTCTTCTTCTTGAGAACTCTCATAACTACTTGAACTCTCCTCTGTTTCAGGTACATTTTGAATTTTCAATTCCTCTTTATTTGGTGTCAGAGGAATTTCAACTACATCCTTTTTATCTTTTGATTTTTTCTTTGACTGTAAATCCAAAGTACAAGGCTTCAGCTCACACAAAATAACACTTTTGTTGTATAGAACCTTCTCTGTATCAGGATTCCAAAGCTTGTATCCTTTTATGCCAGCACTATAGCCAATAAAAATACATTTAACAGCCTTCTTTTCCAATTTAGACCTTTTTTCATTCATCACATATGAATATGCCTCATAGCCAAAGACACGAATGTCTCTCAGAGAGGGCTTCTTTCCAAACCATGCTTCCAAAGGTGTTTTCTCAACAAGAGCAGAATTAGGAGAACAATTTATTAACATGTTGTTGCAACCGCCTCAGCCCAGAATTTTTCCTCTAGGCTAGAACTGCTCAACATACTTTATGCTCTTTGCATCACTGTCCTATTGGACCTTTCTACAACTCCATTTTGATGTGGAGTGTAGGGTGTAGTTTTATGTCTTTTAATTCCATGATAGTTATAGTACCTTTCAAACTCATCAGAACAAAGCTCACCTCCATTGTCAGTCCTTAAACATTTTATTTTTCTTCCAGTCTAATTTTCCAAAAGTTTTTTAAATTCCTTAAAATGACTGAACACTTTTGATTTACTTTTCAAAAAATAAAAAAATGCCCTTCTTGAATAATCATCAATGAACGATACATAATATCTTGATTTAGACAAAGAAGGAACATTTACTGGACCAAAAATATCATAATGTATGTAATCAATTAAACCAAAAGATTTATGAGGACTGAAGTAAAATGAAACATGGTGTTGTTTACCATATATACAATGTTCACAAAAAACATATTCGAGGTTACAATCATCAAGTCGTTCAACCAAGTTTTTATTTTTCAAGGCTTTTAAACCTTTTTCTCCAATGTGGCCTAGGCTATGATGCTAGAGCATAATCTTTTCTGCTGGAAGTTTAACTTCCATAGAGTTTGCACTATCAGGAAATTTTCCCTCCTTTTCTCCGTGAGTAGCCTTCTGTGACTTTGTAGAGACACTATTGCATTGAACAACAAGTGCATCCAACTTATACAAGGTACCAATACGAGCACCCCTAGCTAGCACCATTGAGCCTCTAGTTATTTTGCAGCCATTTCCAAAGAATGTGACTTGCTCTCCAACATTGTTCAACTTAATAACAGAAAGAAAATTTTGAGTCAGACCGTGTATATGCATTACATCATTGATTCCCTTCACTCTTCCATCAGGGAACTTAATTATGACTCTTCCACAGCCAACTATTTCAAGAGATGAATCACTTGCCAAATACACTATTCCACCATCATATTTTTCATACTTAGTAAACCAATCTCTATGAGATGTCATCTGGAAAGATTCTCTACAATCAATCAGCCAGACATCATCTGATGCCAGAGTAGCCAAGGCTGCAGTGAAAGCGTCTACATCACTCTGAGAAGAATTATTTTTGGAATTCTTCTTCTTCTTCTTTTTCTCATTTTTGCAATCCTTCCAGACATGACCAGGCTCCCCACAATTCTAGTACTTCACCTTGGACTTCTTTCTAGGAGACTTTGATCTCCCTTCTAATTTTGATTTGGACTTCTTGTCCTTCTTTCCTTTTTCTTTCAATCTTCCTCTAGCAATAAGAACCTCCTTTTCCATCTCAAAATATTTTCTTCTCATCTCTTCTAATAACAAAGAAGCAACAACATATTCCATCTTAAAAGTGGATGTCATACTCCCAATAGCAATCACCAAGTGATCCCAAGAATCTGGCAAAGAACATAACAATAACATACAATGATCTTCTTCATCAATCTTCACATCCATAGATGCTAACTGAGTAATTAGTGTGTTGAAAGCATTCAAATGATCAGCAACAGACACTCCTTCCTGCATTTTCAAAGATTACAACTTCTTTCTCAAGAACTTATTCACCAAGGACTTGCCCTGATAAATAGCTCCCAGTATTTTCCACAAAGAAGATGTAGTCTTTTCTTCATGAACATTCAGAAGAATAGAGTCTGCTAAATAGAGCCTTATCAACCCCTTTGGTTTTTGATCTGCAAGGTCCCAATGCTCTTACTTCATTCCTATAGGCTTTGTTCCAGACACAACAAGTCAAAGATCACGATCAATTAACATATCTTCCATTTTAAGTTTCCACAACTCAAAATTGTTGCCATTGAATTTCTCAATTTCAATCTTTCCTTATATGCTTGGCATCTTAATCTATAATTCAAATTACTAGACTTCTACAAGACTCCTACTGAACATAAATGACACAAAAAACTAAACCTACCCACAAGGATAACACAACTGGCAAGGCTCTAGTACCACTTGTAAGGAAAGCTTAGGTGTGGAACAAACTCTCCTAATGTCTAAACCTCAGGGAAGAATGCAGATATGAATTTAAATTTTTCCATTACAGTTCAATAAGATACACATGAAAAGAATTAACAAAAAAGAGAAATGAACATATACAAAATTGGACACCAGACTTATGCGGAAAATCCCTTATGAGAGAAAAACCCACCACACCAAGAAAAGCCTCTTTGTATTATAGTAAACAAAATTACATATAGAATACTGACTTCACTTTCTGATGTCAATTTTACAGCAACAACATTCACTGATCAATCTTGTACAAAACATTAATCTCACAATGCTCTTAGACGCATACAATGAATCCACTCAGATCAATCCATGTTCAGTATCGAACAAAAAATAACTTTATCAAAACTATTCACAATCATCAACCATTGCCAAGCATAGTCATTTTTCTCACAAACTGTTCACCTCCCTCATAGGAACAGTCACAATTGTGCAACTACCAATGGTTCACATTCTGCTTCTCTCATTGGCTTAGAAAAGACTACCTAAGACATATGCTCGGTCAAAAATTTCAACTGAATTGCATGTTGGTGAGACACCAGACCATGTCTCCCTGATGCCAAAATGCCCAAACACATAGCTATCAGCAAGACCAAAGGTATCAAAAACACTATAAGAAGTTAGATTGATAACATATCAAGTCTCCCCGATATCATAGTAAAACAAACTATCCATTGACAAGAGTCATACCAAATGAACCAACCTTTCAGTGAGAGAAACATCCATTAGAAATATCCCACATTGACACAAAATATTAGTAGTCATTAGTTTATAAATAAAAGCCCAAAGAGTTTAGGTATTCACTAGTTAGTCCTTTTATTACCAACTTACTCCTACACTGCATTTGACCATCACACCAAACTGTTGTTCATACCTTGTGGTCTCCACCATGACACATGTTCACTACTTGTGTATTTCTAGAGAATCAAGCTAGGAATCTAAAATATTCTCAACAAGTCTCCCGGAATTCCAAGTAGTCCCCACATCCGTTCGATTGTTGCATAGTTGGAGAAAACACAAACTTTGTAACTCCCAAACAAGTTTCAAAAGTTACAAAAATCACCAATGCCGCGACAAGTAGATATCACTGTCGCCTAGTAAGAGAAAACACAAACTTCGTAACTCCGCGACATGGTTCCAAAGTTAGCAACTCCAGCGATCAGCCAACAATGAGGACTTAAACAGAAATACAAGCTAACAAGTTGAAAAATTTCCAACAATCTCCCACTTGACGAAGACTTACTGGCTTCCTTCAAACTCAATGTTAGTGAAGGTCATGGGCTCCAAGGCCCATCGAACTAGCACATCACCTATACTTGTCTATGCTCACTGGTTTCATCAATACATATGCAACATTTTCTAGAGTATCCACTTTTTCTAAAGAGACCTTTCCATACTCCACTATATCTCGAACAAAATGATACTACACATCAATATGTTTCATCCTAGCATGGAAAGTAGGATTTTTCGCCAAACAAATAGCACTCTAAACACTCTTTTCAAAGCATCCCAATGTGTCCTTCTAGGATTTTCCATAAAACAACTAAGTACTCCCACTACTTGGTCAATGTCTGGCCTTGTACAAACCATTACATACATTAAACTGCCAACTGCACTAGCATAAGGCACTCTGGTCATGTCCTCCATATCAGTAGGAGATTTGGACAGTCTTCAATAGATAGCTTCATTCCCTACAAAACTGGAACAACTAGTAGCTTGCAATTAGTCATACAAAATCTCTCCAGAACAGTGTTAATATACTTACTCTAGCTGAGACAAAGTTTTCTACTCTTCCTCTCCTTAGTTATTTCCATTCCTAGAATATACCTGGCTGAATCAAGATCTTTCATTTCAAACTTTGCAGACAACTGAGATTTTAGATAAAAAAGCATTAATAAAAATCATTAATTTATTATTTCCTATGAACAACATATCATCAACACAGAGAGCAATAATAAGAACAAAATCATTTTCAGCTTTGTAGTACACACAATGATCAGATTTTGATCTTAAAAATCCTAATGACAAAACAAATGTGTCAAACTTCTGGTACCACATTCTAGGAGATTGTTTTAATCCATACATAGATTTTTTTAACTTGCAAACTAGATTTTCTTTACCTTTTTCCACAAAGTGCTCAGGCCTAAATTTCTTCTTCAAGGTCACCATGAATAAATGATGTGTTCACATCCATCTATTCAATCTCTAAGTCATACACTGCTGCAAGTGACAAAATAAATTTGATAGATGTCAGCTTAGCTACAAGAGAAAAAATTTCTCCATAATCAATTCCCTCTACCTGGGAATACCCCTTTGCGACCAACCTTGCCTTATACTTTTCCACACTGTCATCCAAACCTATTTTCTTTTTAATACCCATTTGCAGCCAACAACATTTTTTCCTTCAGGCAAGGGCACCAAACTCCAAGTATCATTCTTTTCTAATGATGCCATTTCTTTATTCATGGATTCCAACCAAGAGTTTGAATCAAGAATTCTAAATGCCTCATTTATAGTCCTAGGCTCATCAATGCTAGAAATTAAAGCATAGGCACATGTAGAATCTAGCATAGAAAACTCATACCTATCAAGTTGCTTTCTTTCACATGTTGACCTCCTCATAGGCTGAGCCTGAGGTTGTTCTTCTTCTTCAGAACTCTCAGAACTACTTGAGCTCTCCTTAGTTTTAGGTACATTTTGAATTTTCAATTCCTCTTTATCTGGTGTCAAAGGAATTTCAACTACATCCTTTTTATCTTTTGATTTTGTCTCTGACTACAAATCCAAAGTAGATGGCTTCAGTTCATGAAAAATAACACTTCTGTTGTATAGAACCTTCTCCATATCAGGATTCCAAAGCTTGTATCCTTTTATGCCAGCACTATAGCAATAAAAATACATTTAACAACCTTGTTTTCTAATTTAGACCTTTTTTCATTTAGCACATATGCATATTCCTTACAGCCAAAGACACGAATGTGTCTCAGAGAAGACTTCTTTCCAGACCATGCTTCCAAAGGTTTTTTCTAAACAAGAGTGGAATTAGGAGTACGGTTTATTAAGTAACATGCTATTGCAACTGCCTTAGCTCGAAATTTCTCCCCCAAGCCAACACTGCTCAGCATACTTCGTGCTCTTTCTATCACTATCATGTTGAACATTTTAGCAACTCCATTTTGGTGTGGAGTGTAGTGTGTAGTTTTATGTATTTTAATTCCATGATCTTTATAGTACCTTTTGAACTCATCAGAACAAAACTCACCTCCATTTTCAATCCTTAAACATTTTATTTTTTTTCTAATCTCATTTTCCACAAGGTTTTTAAATTCCTTAAAACAACCTAACACTTCTGATTTACTTTGTAAAAAATAAACAAATGCCCTTCTTGAATAATCATCAATGAATGATACATAATATCTTGATTTAGACAAACAAGGAACATTTACTGGACCAAAAACATTAGAATGTATGTAATTAAGTCAGCCAAAATATTTGTGAGGACTGTAGTAAAAGGAAACACGGTGTTGTTTACCACATATACAATGTTCACAAAACTCAAATTCAAGGTTACAATCATCAAGCCCTTCAACTAGGTTTTTATTTTTCAATACTTTTAAATGTTTCTCTAATGTGGCATAGGCTATGATTCCAGAGCATAGTCTTTTCTACTGGAATTTTAACTTCCATAGATTTTGCACTATAAAGAACTTTTCCCTCCTTTTCTCCACCCTCTGACTTTGTAGAGATACTATTGCATTGAAGAACAAGTGCATCCAACTTATATAAGGTACTAATACGAGCACCCCTAACTTGTACCATTGAGCCTCTAGTCATTTTGTAGCCATTTCTAGAGAATGTGACTTGCACTCCAACATCGTTCATCTTACTAACAAAAAGTAAATTTTGAGTCAGACTTGGTATATGAATTACATCATTGATTCCCTTCACTCTTCCATCAGGGAACTTAATTCTGACACTTCCACAACCAACTATTCCAAAGATGAATCACTTGCCAAATACACCCTTCCACCATCATATTTTTCATTATTAGTGAAATAGTCTCTATGAGATGTCATGTGGAAAGATACTACAGAATCAATCAGCCAGACATCATCTGATGCCTGAGTAGTCAAGGCTGCAATGAAAGCGTCTGCATCATTGTGAGAAGAATCATTGTCGAAAGAATTATTCTTCTTCTTCTTTTTCTCCTCTTTGCAATCCTTTCAGAAATGACCAGGCTGCCCATAATTCTAGCACTTCACCTTGGACTTCTTTCCAAGAGACTTTGATCTCCCTTTTGATTTCGATTTGGACTTCTTGTCCTTCTTCTATCCTTTTTTCTTTCGATTTTCCTCTAACAACAAGAGACTCCTTAACCATCTCAAAATATTTTCTTCTCATCTCTTCTAATAACAAAGAAGCAACAACAACTTGCATATTAAAAGTGGATGTTGTAATCCCAATAGCCATCACCAAGTGATACCAACAATCTGGCAAAGAACATAACAATAGCATACAACGATCTTCTTCATCAATCTTCACACCCACAGATGCTAACTAAGCAATCAACATGTTGAAAGCATTCAAATAATCAGCAACAAACGCTCCTTCCTACATTTTCAAAGAGTACAAATTCTTTCTCAAGAACAACTTATTCACCAAGGACTTGCCTTGATAAATAGCTCCCAGTCTTTTCCACAAAGAAGATGTAGTCTTTTCTTCATGAACATTCAGAAGAATAGAGTCTGCTTAACAGAGCCTTATCAACCCATTTGATTTTCGATCTACAAGGTCCCAATCCTCTTGCTTCATGCTTGTAGGCTTCATTCCAAACATAGTGAGCCAAAGATCACGATCAACTAACCGATCTTCCATTTTAAGTTTCCACAACTCAAAATTACTACCACTAAATTTCTCAATTTCAATCTTTCCAAACATGCTTGCCATCTTAATCTATAATTCAAATTACGAGACTTTTACAAGACTCCCACTAAACAGAAATGACACAAAAACCCAAACCTACCCACAAGGATAACACACTTGGCCAGGATCTTATACAACTTGTAAGGAAAGCTTAGGTACAGAAAAAACTCTCCTAACGTCAAAACCTCAAGGAAGAATGCATATATGACTTTAAATTTTTCAATTATAGTTCAATAAGATACACCTAAAAAGAATTAAAACAAAAGAGAAATGAGCACATAAACAATTGGACACTAGATTTAAGTGAAAAAACCCTTACGGGAGAAAAACCCACCACACCAAGAAAAGCCTCTTTGTATTACAATAAACAAAATTACATACAGAATATAGACTTCACTTTCTGATGTCAATTTTATAGAAACAACATTCATTGATCAATCTTGTACGTAAAATTAATCTCACAATGCTCTCAGAAGCATATAATTAATCCACTCAGATCAATCAATGTTTAGTATCAAACAAAAAAAACTTTATCAAAATAGTTCACAATCATCAACCATTTCCAAGCATAGTCATTTTCCTCAGAAACTATTCACCTCCCTCATAGGAATGGTTGCAACTGTACAACTACCAACGGTTCACATTCCTCTTCTCTCATTGGCTCAGAACACACCATGTAGGACAGGCATTCGATCAAAAATTAAATTAACTAAATCACATGTCAGTGAGACACCAGACTGTCTTCCCAATGTTAAAATGCCCGAACACATAGCTATCAGCAAGACCAAAGGTATCAACAACACTCTAAGAAGTTAGATTGATAACATATCAAGTCTCCCTGATATCATAGGAAAACCAACTATCCATTGGCAAGAGTCATATTGAATGAACCAGCCTATCGGCGACAAAAACATCCATTGGCAATATCCCACATTGACGTGGAATATTAGTAGTTATTAGTTTATAAATAAAAGCACGAAGACTTTAGGTATTCATGACTTAGTACTTTTATTACAAAATTACTCGTACACCGCATTTCACCATCGCACCAAACTGTTGGTCATACCTTGTGGTCTCCACCATGACATGTGTTCACTGCTTGTGCATTTCTAAAGAATCAAGCTAGGAATCTACAATATTCTCAACAAGTCTCCTAGAATTCCAAGTGGTCCCCACATCCATCAGCTTATCGCTTAGTTGAAGAAAACACAAACATTGTAACTCCACGACAAGGTTCCAAAGTTACAGAAATCACCTATGCCGAGACAAGTAGATACCACTATCGCCTAGTAAGAGAAAACACAAACTTGGTAACTCCGCGACATGGTTCCAAAGTTAGCAACTCTAGCAATTATCCGACAATGAGGACTAAAACAATAATACAAGCCAATAAGTTGAGGCAAAATTTCCAACAATCTCCCACTTGACGATGACTTACTAGCTTCCTTCAAACTCAAAGTTAGTGAAGGTCATGGGCTCCATAGCCCATCAAACTGGCACACTACCTGTACTTGTCTGTGCTCACTGGTTTTTTCAATGCATCTACAACATTTTCCAGAGTATCCACTTTTTCTAAAGAGACCTTTCCATTCTCCACCATATCTCAAACAAAATGATACTGCACATCAATATGCTTCATCCTGGCATGGAAAGTAGGATTTTTTGACAAACAAATAGTACTCTAACTGTCACAGTAAATTGTAATTTTCCCTGCATCAAACCCAATGTTAGAACACAAAAATTTTAATCAAATTTCTTCTTTACAGGCATTTATTGCTGCCATGTATTCTACCTTTTTAGTGGACAAAGTGACTACAGCCTGCCGCTTACTCATCCAACTAACTGCACCACCATTCATCATGAAAATATATCCACTAGTGGATCTTCTGCTATTAATGTCCCCTGCCCAATCAAAATCCACATAGCCTTGAATGTTGAGAGTCCTCTATAATTCAACCAAATTTCCATGGTAACATGAAGCATATTCTGATGTGTCCTTCAGATATCTAAACACTCTTTTCACAACATCCCAATGTGTCCTTCCAGGATTTTCCATAAAACGACTAAGTACTCCCACTGCTTGAGAAATGTCTGGCCTTGTACAAACCATTACATACATTAAACTACCAACTGCACTAGTATAAGGCACTCTGGTCATGTCCTCCATATCAGTAGGAGATTTTGGACAGTCTTCAACAGATAGCTTCGTTCCCTACAAAAATGGAACAACTAGCTGCTTGCAATCAGTCATACAAAATCTCTCTAAAACAGTATTAATATACTTACTCTGGTTGAGCCAAAGTTTTCTACTTTTCCTGTCCCTAGCTATTTCCATTCCTAGAATATACCTGACTGCACCAAGATCTTTCATTTCAAACTTTGCAAAAAAAAGATATTTTAGATCAGAAATCATTAACTTACTATTGCCTATGAACAACATATCAACATAGACAACAATAATAAGAACACAATCATTTTCAGCTTTGTAGTACACACAATGATCAGATTTCGATCTTACAAATACCAATGACAAAAAAAACATGTCAAACTTCTAGTACCACATTCTAGGAGATTGTTTTAATCCATACAGAGATTTTTTAAACTTGCAAAACAGATTTTCTTTACCTTTTTCCACAAAGTGCTCAGGCTAGAACATATAAATTTCTTCTTCAAGGTTGACCTCCATCAAGAAATGATGTCTTCACATCCATTTGTTCAATCTCTAGGTTATACGCTATTGCAAGTGACAAAATAAATCTAATAGATGTTAGCTTAGCTACAGGAGAAAAAAATTCTCCATAATCAATTCCCTCTACCTGGGAATAACCCTTCACAACCAACCTCACCTTATACTTTTCCACACTACCATCCAGATCTTTTTCTTTTTTAAATATCCATTTGCAGCAAATAGCTTTTCTGCCTTCAGGCAAGGGCACCAAACTCCAAGTATCATTCTTTTCTAATGATGCCATTTCTTCATTCATGGCTTCCAACCAAGATTTTGAATCAAGCATTCTAAATGCCTCCTTTATAGTCCTAGGCTCATCAGTGCTAGAAATTAAAGTATAGGCACATGTAGAATCTAACATAGAAATACCATACCTATCACGTTGCTTTCTTTCATGTGTTGGCCTTCTCACAGGCTGAGGCTAAGGTTGTTCTTCTTCAGAACTCTCAGAACTACTTGAGCTCTCCTCAGTTTTAGGTACATTTTGAATTTTCAATTCCTCTTCATCTGGTGTCGGAGGAATTTCAACTACATCATTTTTATCTTCTGATTTTGTCTCTCACTGCAGATCCAAAGTAGAAGGGTTTAGCTCACGAAAAATAACACTTCTGTTGTATAGAACCTTCTTTCTATCAGTATTCAAAATATTGTATCCTTTTATGCCAACACTATAGCCAATAAAAATACATTTAACAACCTTGTTTTCCAATTTAGACATTTTTTCATTCGACACATATGCATATGCCTCATAGCCAAAGACATGCATGTGTCTCAGAGAGTGCTTCTTTCTAGACCATGCTTCCAAAGGTGGTTTCTCAACAAGAGTAGAATTAGGAGAATGGTTTATTAAGTAACATGTTGTTGCAACTGCCTTAGCCCAGAATTTCTCCTCCAAGCCAACACTGCTTAGCATACTTTGTGCTCTTTCCATCACTGTCATGTTGAACATTCATGCAACTCCATTTTTTCTATGGAGTGTAGGGTGTAGTTTTATGTTTTTTAATTCCATGATCTTTATAGTACCTTTCAAACTCATTGCCATTTTCAGTCCTTAAACATTGTATTTTTCTTCCAGTCTGATTTTCCACAAGGTTTTTATATTCCTTAAAACAACTGAACACTTTTGATTTACTTTTCAAAAAATAAACAAATGCCCTTCTTGAATAATAATCAATGAAGGATACATAATATCTTGATTTAGACAAAGAAGGAACATTTACTAGACCAAAAACATCAAAATGTATGTAATCAAGTAAGCCAAAATATTTGTGAGGACTGGAGCAAAATGAAACACAATGTTGTTTACCATATATACAATGTTCTCAAGACTCGTATTCGAGGTTACAATCATCAAGCCCTTCAACCAGGTTTTTATTTTTCAAGGCTTTTAAACCTTTTTCTCCAATGTGGCCTAACCTATGATGCCAGAGCATAGTCTTTTCTACTGGAATTTTAACTTCCATAGAGTTTGTACTATCAAGATCTTTTCCCTCCTTTTCTCCATGAGTAGCCTTTTGTGACTTTGTAGAGACACTATTGGATTGAATAGCAACTGCATCCAGCTTATACAAGGTACCTGTTAGAATTGGCTATGGATGCCAAGATCTATGGACCAAATGGAAAGCACAAAAGAGAGAAAATATGATATGACAAGAATAGACTATATTCAATGTCAATAATATGAGATGATTGTTTACAATAAGAGATACCCCTTGGTTATATAGCCAAGGTGAGAACATAGAAGGGCATAACATTATGACAAGTGTCATAATCTTATGACATGAGACAACTATGAAAAGCTATCACTCCACCTAAGGTGGAGTGATAATCACATGATGTGTCCAAAAAAGGTGGAAGTGATAAAGTAATGACATGTCAAGTCCACCAAAAGTGGAAAATCTCCAACAACCTCCTATGTGGTCCCTAAGTAAACTTAACTAAGGTGTAATTATGACCTAGTATAAGGTACAACACTTTTAATTACACCAACACCCCCCCTTAAGTGCAACTTAGGGAGTCACAAATTATTATGCAAATGACACAAAGATGCAAAGATGGGTCCCAAGTACTAGGCCATACAATGCAAATGCAATGAAATCTCTCGCAAAAGGAGAAGAGGAGAAAACCTAGTGGGATAAAAATCCTCCCCAAAAGAGAGATGAAATACAAAATAGAAATGTTCTCAATGAAGAATGAGAAGGTAAAAAACCCATGTGAGGAAAAAGACCCCCCCATAAGAGAGAAGTAGAAGAGAGACAAGGTAGCCCCCCCTCAATGTTGAGTCTCCTGCAATGATGGTAGAAGCTCGACATTGAATGTTGAAGATGATCCAATCTTGTCGAACAATGTTCCTCCCCTTAGGAAGAAAAAAAAACCATGGATGTATGTAGGATATCAGGAATATGGATGATATGTGATGTCTCTAAAGCATGCTCAATTGTCTCCATGTTGATGCCGAAAGGTGACATACTCCAAACGAGCGTTCTAGGCCAAGCTGCTGAAGAGGACAATCCAACATCTAGAAGAGACTAATGTAGAACATAATCCAATGACAAAGATATCCCCTCTGAAAACAAAGAAGCCTCCTCCAAATGTTGTCCAAAAGAATCCACACTCACACCAATCTGTGAAGAATGATCATGTAGACAATGAACAAGAGCGTTAAGGTGTTCCCTCACAACAACTGAAGAAGATTCATCTTCATCAAAGAGAAGATGAATGCTATCAATGGTGTCCTCCAAATCTACAAGATGAGACTCCACAAACAAGTTTGAAATACCTATTAGGAAGCCATCCAAATTAGTCATATCTGGAAGACAATCAGGATCCTGCTGCACTGAATCACTAGGAGCCAAAACTGTAGCAACACAAGCATCATCAAGTACAATAGTAGATGGAGGAGATGAAATGCATGGCTCAAGGACTGGATTTGATGTGAGTATGCCCAAGTTCAAAAATCCAAATTTCTCCTTTGAATCGTGGTTCATGTGATCAACAGTCGAAGGAACAATGTCATCATCAGAAGAAAACTATGCAAAGGTGTATAACCGAGATGAATGATCAACCACCCCACTAGAAATGATCTCTCGAGTCTCCAAGTCTCAAATGATGACAACATTGGGAGTGAACTCCACAGTTCTCCCATCTCCACCATGTGTAATTTGATAAATGGAAAGAAGATTGTTTGTCAAATGAGGAACAAATAAGACATCCTAAAAAGTGTTCTCCCCAATGCTAATAGATCCCTTCCCTGTTACACTCATGTATGTATTGTTTCCCATCAAGATAGGAGACATAGTACAAGGCTGAAATGAAGAGAAGATAGTCTATGAAGATGCCATATGATGAGATGCTCCTGAATCTAGAAGCCATCTCCCTGATCCTGGACCTAAAAGAGCACAAAGTGCTTGACCTTTATATCCTAATGTTGATGCTTGAACTTTATCCTTTTTAGACTATTTTGAAGTAGAAGGAGAAGAAGATTTAGACATTCTAGAAGGAAAATCAATGTGATTCTTTTTGAGAATATTTTTTAACTCATCAATGTCCTTCTTATAACAATAGTGTTCTTCATGTCCATCCTTCTTGTAATATGAACAAAAAGGTCTCTCCTTCTTTAATGATTCTCCTTTTGATGATGAGGATTATGATTCTTTATGTGGCTTGTTTTTTTTTCTTCTTTTGCTTCTTATCAAGATTCCCTGATTCTTTCTATACCTTAACTCATTAGCCACCAATGCTTGTGGTTTGGAAGACTTGATTAGAACCATGTTCATTAACTTAGCTTCCTGTTGGATTGAGATTTACAAAGTCATCAAAGTTAGGATCAACATATGATGCTCACATAGAAAGTCGATGGGTATGAAACCCAGAAACAAACAATGAATACTCGGGACCAAGCTTGGATAACACATTTAGAATCAATTGTAAATCCTCTTTTTCAATACTACATTCTGTCAATTGTGTTCTTAGTTGCTTGATTTTGGAGATGGAGTCTTGGATGTGGTCAAAACTTTTAGGATCAAGATTCATCAAATCATTATCAATCCGATAGCCTCTAATCTTATCTATTTTACCATACAATTTCTCAAAAGTCTCCCATGCTTCTTTAGGTGTATTACATGATTCAATATGAAACTGCAATTCAAATGAGACTAATGAACATATGCATCCAAGTTTTTTCTCATGATAAATCTCCCACCTTGCCAATTTTGTAGCATTAGTAGGTTTTTAAATTGTGTCTTTTAGATGACCTATTAGACCTTTCATCATGAGATAGTTCCATATTGATTTTCTCCATGTAGCATAATTATGTGGACTTAGGGGTTCAATTTGAGATTTCCCCATTGCAAGAACATAAACCAAGCAAAAGAATGCAACCAATCACTGTAAGATGACCCCCCCAAATCACTCAATCAACAAACCCCCCAAACAATATCTGATTTGGAACTTTATACTTAGTGCATTTACAATTGCCACTTGCCAAAAATAGCGAAGTGGTCTTTGATCTTGGTACATGCAAATGCCAAATTTGGCCACAAAATCAAGTACAATTTTTGGTACAAAATGAGATCAAGCTGATCATACCACTAAAAAGTACATGAAAAATCATGCACTTTCAAAAAATACTACACCCAAAAATGTTACCGTAGAAGCAAGATATGAGCTCCCAAAGTTCCAAAAATGAGGATGAAGCAGTAACACCTGTGATAATCTGATTTTTTTAGAAAAAAAAGACACCAAAACATAAAAATGATTGCACCACTATGAAAAGCACAAAAAATTATCCCAAATCAAAAAAACATTGCTCGAAGAAAGGAGTCAAAATGACTAAGTTATGGGGCTTCAAAGTTAGACAGAAAAATCAAAAATCCCAACCATGAGGGGTGCAATTTTTTTTTGAAAATGTTGATGTATTGCTGACATCATCAAAACACTATGTTAAATTTGACAGTTTCCCGCCCGTGAAAAAAGAATATGCTCCTGTACCTATGGAATATTCGATGAATCCGAGCTTAAAAATGATGTTCGGGTGAACGTCACCAACAAGGCCGACCCATACCGGAATATTCTTAATTCGCTGGAATATGTTGTTGTCAACACCAGGAAATCTTCATAGACTGAAATCTACTTTGACCGCCAGATTTTTTGAAAACTGTCAGTCGGTGCGGGAATAGAAGATTGAGTGTCGGATTTCCTTTATTTTCACCGGAATTTTGACTGACTGCCGGTTTTAAAGACTTTGATCGGCAATGTTATAAAGCGTCTGCCGGTACAGATGGTGGGTATGGTGGAGCCTGCCATGGTGTGCCAAAATCTATCATGTGGTAACTATGGGTCCCATGGGTATGAGTGGTACACCTACAGATTTGCAGGTATGTACTATGCAGAAAAAGAATAGTTCAACCCATTTTTTTATTTTTATTTTCATTTTTAAATAAAAGGGTTTGACAAAAGATCTAATAGCCCCAAAAAAAAATTTCAAAAAATTACAAACTAATTAAATAATAAATTTTCTACAAATCGTACCACTGATGCATTAATGGCGTGACCTGGGGCACCGTACGGTTGTTTGGGAATTTTTTTTGCCTCACCAAACAATTGCTCCAAATCAGACGATTTGATAGTTGATCTTAGGATTTTTGGCCCTTCTGGACGTGTTGTTAGGGTCAGATTTGACCCAAAATGCTCCAAAATTGTAGCTACCTTCTGGATCTGGCAACCACTCTTTTGCTTCAAACCCTCATAGATTTGGCCTCGTATGTCCGATTTGAACGAAACAAAAGGAAAAAATGACTATCTCGAACCTTCTGGATGCAATGGTGAGCTCAATTTTGCACCAACAAGCTCCGACGTGAACTTGCAACAAATAGCCTAAAAATGGAACCTCCCCAAATCTAGAATCTCTCTTCAGAAAAAGACTCTCCAGTGGCACCCAATCTACTCTAATACCATGTTAGAATTGGCTATGGATGCCAAGATCTATGTACCAAATGGAAAGCATAAAAGAGAGAGAAAATATGATATGACAAGAATAGACTGTATTCAATGTCAATAAAATGAGATGATTGTTTACAATAAGAGAGACCCCTTGGTTATATAGCCAAGGTGAGAACATAGAAGGGCATAATATTATGACAAGTGTCATAATCATGACATGAGAAAACTATGAAAAGCTATCACTCCACCTAAGGTGGAGAGATAATCACATGACGTGTCCACAAAAGGTGGAAGTGATAAAGTAATGACATGTCAAGTCCACCAAAAGTGGAAAATTTCCAACAACCTCCTATGTGGTCCCTAAGTAAACTTAACTAAGGTGTAATTATGACTTAGGATAAGGTATAACAAATTTAATTACACCAACAATACCAATATGAGCACCCCTAGCTAGCACCATTGAGCCTCTAGTCATTTTGCAGCCATTTCTAGAGAACATGACTTGCACTCCAACATTGTTCAACTTACTAATAAAAAGTAAATTTTGAGCCAGACCTGGTATATGCATTACATCATTGATTCCCTTCACTCTTCCATCAGGGAATTTAATTCTAACTCTTCCACGGCCAACTATTTCCAGAGATGAATCGCTTGCCAAATACACCTTTCTAGCATCATTATTTTCATACTTATTGAACCAGTCTCTATGAGATATCATGTCGAAAGATGCTCCAGAATCAATCAACCAAACATCATCTGATGCCTGAGTAGCCAAGGCTGCAATGAAAGTGTCTACATCACTCTAAGAAGAATCATTGTTAGAATTCTTCTTCTTCTTCTTCTTTTTCTTCTCTTTGCAATCCTTTTGAACATGACCAGGCTGCCCACAATTCTAGCACTTCACCTTGGAATTCTTGCTGGGAGACTTTGATCTCCCTTCTGATTTCAATTTGGACTTCTTGTCCTTCTTCTTGCCTTTTTCTTCCAATCTTCCTCTAACAGCAAGAGCCTCCTTCACCATCTCAGAAGATTTTCTTCTCATCTCTTCTGATAACAAAGAAGCAACAACATCTTCCAAATTAAAAGTGGATGTCGTACTCCCAATATCCATCACCAAGTGATCCTAAGAATCTGGCAAAGAATATAACAATAGCATACAACGATCTTCTTCATCAATATTCACACCCACAGATGCTAACTGAGCAATCAACATGTTGAAAGCATTCAAATAATCAGCAACAGATGCTTCTTCCTACATTTTCAAAGAGTACAACTTCTTTCTCAAGAGCAACTTATTCACCAAGGACTTGCCCTGATAAATAGCTCCCAGTTTTTCCACAAAGAAGATTCAGTCTTTTCTTCATGAACATTCAGAAGAACAAAGGCTGCTAAACAGAGTCTTATCAGCCCCTTTGATTTTTGATCTGCAAGGCCCCAATCCTATTGCTTCATGCCTATAGGCTTTGTTCCAGACACATCAAGCCAAAGATCACGATCAACTAACAAATCTTCCATTTTCAGTTTCCACAACTCAAAATTACTACCATTGAATTTCTCAATTTCAATCTTTCCTGATGTGCTTGCCATCTTAATCTGTAATTCGAATTACGAGACTTCTACAAGACTCCCATTGAACAGAAATGACACAAAAAACCCAACCTACCCACAACGATGACACAACTAGCCATGCTCTCATGCCACTTGTAAGGAAAGCTTAGGTGCGGAACAAACTCTCCTAACTTCAAAACCTCAAGGAAGAATGCATATATGACTTTAAATTTTGCAATTAAAGTTCAATAAGATACACATGAAAATGATGTGAGAGCATAGTCTTTTCTATTGGAAGTTTAACTTCCATAGAGTTTGCACTATCAAAAACTTTTCCCTCCTTTTAGATCCATGAGTAGCCATTTGTGACTTTGCAAAGACACTATTGCATTGAACAACAAGTGCATCTAGCTCATACAAGGTACCAATATGAGCACCCCAAGCTAGCACCAATGAGCCTCTAGTCATTTTGTTGCCATTTCTAGAGAACGTGACTTGCACTCCAACATCATTTAGCTTACTAACAGAAAGTAAATTTTGAGCCAAACCTGGTATATGCATTACATCATTGATTCCCTTCACTCTTCCATCAGGGAACTTATTTCTAACTCTTCCACGACCAACTATTTTCAGGGATGAATCACTTGCCAAAGACACCCTTCCACCATCATATTTTTCATACTTAGTGAACCAATCTCTATGAGATGTCATGTGGAAAGATGTTTTAGAATCAATCAACCAAACATCATCTAATGCCTGAGTAGCTAAGGCTGCAATGAAAGCGTCTACATCACTCTGAGAAGAATTCTTCTTCTTATTTTCCTCCTCTTTTCAATCCTTTCGAACATGACTAGGTTGCCCACAGTTCCAACACTTCACCTTGGACTTCTTTCCAGGAGACTTTAATCTCCCTTCTGATTTCAATTTGGACTTCTTGTCCTTCTTCTTGCCTTTTTCTTTCAATCTGCCTCTAGCAACAAGAGCCTCCTTCACCATCTCAAAAGATTTTCTTCTCATCTCTTCTAATAACAAAGAAGCATCAACATCTTCCATCTTAAAATTGGATGTCATACTCCCAATAGCAATCACCAAGTGATCCAAAGAATCTGGCAAAGCACATAACAATAACATACAATGATCTTCTTCATCAATCTTCACAGCCACAGATGCTAACTAAGCAATTAGCATGTTGAAAGCATTCAAATGATCAGCAACAGACACTCCTTCTTGCATTTTCAAAGAGTACAACTTATTTCTCAAGAAAAACTTATTCACCAAGGACTTTCCCTAATAAATAGCTCCCAATATTTTCCACAAAGAAGATGTAGTCTTTTCTTCATGAATATTCTTCTAAACAGAGCCTTATAAGCCCCTTTGATTTTTGATCTGTAAGGTGCCAATCCTCTTGCCTCATTCCTGTAGGCTTTGTTCCAAACACAACAAGCCAAAGATCATGATCAACTAATAAATCTTCCATTTTAAGTTTCCACAACTCAAAATTGCTTCCATTGAATTTCTAAATTTCAATCTTTCCTAATGTGCTTTCCATCTTAATCTATAATTCGAATTACCAGACTTCTACAAGATTCCCACTGAACAAAAATGACACAAAAAACCAAACCTACCCAAAAGGATAACACAACTAGCAAGGCTCTGATACCACTTGGAAGGAAAGCTTAAGTGCAGAACAAACTCTCCTAACATCAAAACCTCAGGGAAGAATGTAGATATGACTTTAAATTTTGCAATTACAGTTCAATAAGATACACATGAAAAGAATTAACAGAAAAGAGAAAATGAACACATACACAATTGGACACCAGATTTACGTGGGAAAACCCTTACAGGAAAAAAACCCACCACACTAAGAAAAGTCTCTTTGTATTACAATAAACAAAATTACATACAAAATAAAGACTTCACTTTCTTATGTCAATTTTATAGTAGCAACATTCACTGATCAATCTTGTATAGAGCATTAATCTCACAATGCTCTTAGACTCATACACTGAATCCACTCAGATCAATCTGTGTTCAACATTGAACAAAAAAAAACTATATCAAAACTATTCACAATCATCAACCATTGCCAAGCATAGTCATTTTCCTCACAAACTGTTCACCTCCCTCATAGGAATGGTTGCAATTGTACAACTACCAATTTTTGACATTCTGCTTCTCTCATTGGCTCAAAACACACCACGTAGGACAAATGTTCAGTCAAAAAGTTTAACTGAATAACATGTCGGTGAGACAACAGACCGTGTCTCCCCGATGCCAAAATGCCCAAACACATAGCTATCGGCAACACTCTAAGAATTCAAATCAATAACATATCAAGTCTCCCCAATATCATAGGAAAACCAACTGTCCATCGACAAGAGTCATACCGAATTAACAAGCCTGTTGATGAGAGAAACATCCATTGGAAATATCCCACATTGAGATGGAATATAAGTAGTCATTAGTTTATAAATAAAAGCCTAAAGACTTTAGGTATTCACGAGTTAGTCCTTTTATTACCAACTTACTCGTACATTGCATTTGACCATCACACTAAACTGTTGGTCATACCTTGTGGTCTCCACCATGACTCATGTTCACTGCTTGTGCATTTCCAGAGAATCAAGCTGGGAATCTACAATATTCTCAACAAGTCTCCTGGAATTCCAAGTGGTCCCCACATCCATTGGCTTGTTGTTTAGTTAGAGAAAACACAAACTTCATAACTCTGCAACAAGGTTCCAAAGTTATAGAAATCACCAATGTTGTGACAAGTAGATACCACTGTCACCGAGCTAGAGAAAATAAAACTTCATAACTCTGTGACATGGTTCTAAAGTTAGCAACTCGAGCGATTGACCGATAATGAGGACTTAAACATAAATACAAGCCAACAAGTTGAGGCACAATTTTCAACATCTGATTATCTAGATGATGAGAATAGTGAATTCTTGTTCATGTCTCTAAATGTTGGAATTAATTATAGTGTCTCTAAGAGATGTATGAAGGAAAGTACTCTAGAAGTAGGTCATAATGCTAAAGAAACTATAGTGACTGCTTTTCATTATAGACAGGAGAACTACTAGATTATTGATAGTCAATCCTCAAATCATATGATCGGTAACAAGAGTAAGTTTTTTAAACTTGAGAAATATGGAGGTATTGTTAAGTTTGGTGATGATACATCTATTAGCATATATGGAAAAGGTTCAATCATTCTTGATGGCAAGCATAATATATATAATGTTCTTTATGTTAAGGGTATACGACATAGCATCTTGAGTGTAGGGAAAATGTGTGGCAAAGGATTTAATCTTGTTTTTCAAGACAATGGTTGTGAGATCTAAAAATGCTCTAGAACTATGGTGGTTGCTAGAAGGACATATGGAAATTTTTATTAGCTCAAAGCTACTGATGGTCATTATTTTATGACTCAAATCAATGAAAGTAGGATATGACATAGAATAATGTGTCACCAATTTTGATAGTCTAGTAATGATCAATTCAATTCAATCTATGAGAGATCTAGCATATATTACAAAGCTTATCAATGTTGTCTACAAGGAATGCCAAATTGGGAAGTAAGATAGGAGTTCCAAAGTCAAAGAACAATCTACCACTGAACATTTGGAGTTGGTGAATATAGATCTTTGTGGACCTGCCAGAGTAAGAAGTTTTCAAGGTGACAAGTATTTCATGCTATGAATTGATGATTATTCTAGATTGGCATGGGTTACTTTTCCCAAAGAAAAATTAGAAGCTCTAGATAATTTTAAGGCAAGTAAAGTTATTTTTTAGAATGAAATTGATATGAAGATCAAATGTTTAAGATCTGATAGAGGTGGAGAGGTCACCTCCAATGAGTTTAACAATTTTGTGAAAATCATGGAGCAAAGAGGCATTTATCAACCTTTAGGACTCCTTGGTAGAATGGAGTGGTTGAAAGAAAAAAAAGGATTGTTCAGGAAGCTACAAGAGCAATGATGAAAGAGGAAAACCTACTGCAAGTCTATTGGAGAGAAGCAATTCATAATATAGTCTATGTAATTAATAAAGTACAAGTAAGATAAAATAGCTCAAAGAGTTCCTATAAGTTATGGTATGGAAGGAATCCTACTATAAAATATTTTAGAATGCTTGGAAGCAAATCCTATATTAGAAGAGATGAAGATAACTTAGGAAAGTTTGATACAAGATCTGATGAAGGTATCTTCCTTCCATATTCTATAAAAATCAAAGCTTACCAATGCTAAAAAAAGAAACTAAAAATAATTTTTGAGAGTGTACGTGTCAAAGTGGATGAAGACATACATAAGAATTTAGTGATGACAGATGGATATGAATAAGATGAGTCTTCTTGTAGAGAAGAAGAAAAAGAAGTACATATTAAAGAGGAAGAAGCTCTAGAAAAGATACCTAAGACTCTTAAGTATGTGCAAAAGAATCATTCTAAATATTAGATGATTGGTGATAGAAGAAAAGGTGTGTTGACAAGAAGAAAGGTTGCTATGGAAAATGAACAGATAAATTTGTATTTACTTTCTAAAGTTGAACCTAAAATAGTGCTTGAAGCATGCAAATATGAGTATTGGATAAAGGCTATGGAAGAAGAATTATTGTAGATTGAGAAGAATCTGAATTGGGAACTTATCTCAAGACTAGAAACCAAGAATGTT
The DNA here is from genome assembly GCA_007258455.2 of Sequoia sempervirens. Taxonomy (NCBI): domain Eukaryota; kingdom Viridiplantae; phylum Streptophyta; class Pinopsida; order Cupressales; family Cupressaceae; genus Sequoia; species Sequoia sempervirens. The sequence goes on along the minus strand of VDFB02353493.1, from coordinate 170,379,171 downwards.
GTTGAAACTAAGTGGGAATTCCAAAAAAAAAAAAAAAGAGAATAGATAAGTGGTGAGAAATAAGGAAAGGCTTGTGTATAAAGGCTACTCACAAGTAGAAGGAATAGATTTTGAGAAGATATTTTCTCCAGAGGTTAGAATGGAAGCTATTAGGATGTTTTTGGCTTTTTCAGTACATAAGGATTTCTATGTTTATCAAATGGATGTGAAGTAAGAATTATTAAATGGCGATTTAGAAGAAGAGGTATACATTCAACAACCAAAAGGAATTTAGTTATCAAATAAACCAAATATGGTCTATAGATTGAAGAAGGCTTTATATGGACTCAAGCAAACTCCCAGAGCTTGGTATGCAATGTTGGATAGGTACTTGTTACATCAAGGATTCAATAAAGGTACCATAGATAATAATTTTAATTTTTAAGTTGAAAAAGATCAAATCTTGATTGTGGTTGTATATGTTGATGATATAATCTTTAGAGGAAATCAAGCTATGTGTAAGAGATTTCAAGAACATATGTAGAATGAGTTTGAAATGTCAATTTTTGGGGGGATGGATTTCTTCCTTGGAATACAAATCAATTAGACAGAAAAAGGTTATTCATTTCACAGTCAAAATATGTCTAGGAAATGTTGAAGAAGTTTGCAATGGAAGATTCTAAACTTGTATGTACTCCTATGGTTACTGGTTTTAAGATGAGAAAGAATGATGAATCTCCTAAGGTTGATCAGATCAAGTATAGATTATTGATTGGAGGACTACTATACCTAACTACTACTAGACCAAATATTATGCATGCAGTTTGTCTTGTGGCTAGATTTCAAGAAGATCCCAAAGAGTCACATTTGGAAATAGTGAAGATAATATTCAAATACTTGAAGAGCACTCTAGAACATGGTCTATGGTATTGAAAGGATATTGATTTCTCTCTGAGTGCTTATAAAAATGTGGACTAGGTAGGTTGTGTGCATGAAATATAAAGTATGGTGGTGGTACATTCTTTCTTGGAAATAGATTGGTGTCTTGGCTAAGAAAAAAGTAGGATTCAATGTTATTATCTACTATAGAGAGAGTACATTTCTATTGCATCTTGCTGCACCACTCGGTGTTGTGGATGAAGTAAAGATTGAAGGATATCAGAGTAATATATGATGAACCAATTTTTATATTTAGAGATAATACAAGTGCTATCAACATTTCAAAGAATCTAATAATGCATTCAAGCACAAAACATATCTCAATCCAATATCACTTTTTGAGAGAAAAGGTTGTAGAGAATGAAGTAAAGCTAGACTATGTGCCTACAAAGGATCCAATTGCTAATATTTTCACTAAGTCTCTTCCTAAGGATAATTTTGAGTATATCCAAGAGAAGTTAGGGGTTATTTTCCCTCCTTTCAATTAGATTCATAAAGATATGCATCATTTTAGTAGATCTCAAGATTCATTCCTTGTTTTGGATTGACGTTGGTGGCTACCTCTCAGGGGGAGTGAGTGTTGTCATTGTATAGTAGGTAGATTCTATTCTTTGTTAGCTATGTCAAAAGACATGTCTAGTGGTTTTTGGTTGGTGCAACATATTGTATCTACTCTGTTGATGGTGTTTTCTGCACAACTTAGAAAAGATACAAGTATCCTATCTCTCTTGAAAGGTAAATCTCTATCAGCAAGCCTCAAGAGATAACCCCAAGGTCTCTAATGTCAAGTCTTGAAAATGCATAAACAAATCAGTGATAATGTGAAAATGTTGGTAATCACAAGGGGCCCTACAAATGAACAATGTTGGAAGTGTACTTTTATCAAATGCAATAATATGGTGATGCTTTTAGTCCTAAAATTAACCCAAATTCAAAATAAATAGCAAAAGAGATAAGGGTTTTAGAGATATTTCTAAGACTAAAACCTAAGATCAATCACAAAAATGATGAATGTTGTAGATGGACAGATCCCCAATGAAACCAATCTCTGTTTGATCAAGGACAAGCCTACAATTCCACAGAAATATTACAATCTTCTAAGGAAACTAAAGATTTTTAGACTTTAAACATTCATCCACATACCCAATAAATGGTGCAATGTAAACAAGCATCCATAGTTGAACTTGGCACAAAAGAAGGCCCTGACTAACTTTACACAGCAAATTACAATAAAAAAATTGCTAAAATTATGGACTGGAGATCAATCAACATCATCAACATTTTACCATCATTGCAAAAGAACTGAAATCTAACATCTAACATTGAGAATTGAGAACAAGAAACCATAAACTGTCAAAGATAAAAACAATTTTTTCCAAATCAACAACTCAGTTGCATTACTTCTTCAATATTACATAACAATTTCAAGTCTCTCCTCTCCTATTGCTACTGACTTCTCCTAACTTGGCCAATTCTAGCTTTTTACAGCCTCAAACTAGCTATTCTAACCTAGTCTCCCTTTTACAAATGAGAAGGCACTAGCCTTTTATAGAAAATTACATTTTGAATCAATGGCCAGAATTTAATTCATCCAATGGCTGCAATTGCTTTTCTAGAAGTATCAAGCTAATACATTTAATTTGGGAGCTCATGGTACATCATCATCCAATTGTGTAAAAGCAGTTACATCATGGAACAATAAGAAAACAATATTATGCTAGCCTGTCATTAATGAAAATTATGATTGGATGATGAAATCAACTTCACATGTCTTCCAGAAACTCCTTACAGATGTAGACAGTTTGGTCACAAATTATGATGCAACCCCCACTTTTAATATTTGAATTGAACTCTTTTAGATTTTCCTTTTGGCACAAATCCATGTGCAAATCCCCATTTTAATATTTATTTAATTATGAAAAATAGATATCATCATTTGTAGCTCACATTTTAAAATTTCAAGCAAAAAATTTCCATTTTTTGAAAATTGCATTTTGGGAAAATTTTCCATTTTTGGAAAATTTTAGGTTTTGAGGGGGTCTTGGAATTTTCCAAAAATTGAAATTTTGGGATTTCGAGGGGGTCATGGAAATTTTGGGATTTTCCATCAAGGATGAAAATTCCCGAATTCCCTATAGGGTTGAAATCCCCTAAACCTCATAACTTTTTTTCTAGAATGAAATTTCAAAAAATTCAAAAAGCAACCCTATCTAATTTTTCGTCCTCTATCCATGGGTGCAAAAAAGACAAATTTCCACTTTTGGAAAATTTTGGGATTTTGAGGAGGTCTTGGAAATTTCCAAAAATGGAAATTTTGGGGATTTCCATCAAGGACAGAAATCCCCTAATTCCCTACAAGGTCAAAATCCCCTAAACCTCATAACTGTTTTTCTAGAAGGAATTTTCAAAAATTTCAAAAGGAAACGCAGCCTAATTTTTCATCCTCTATCCACGAGTGCAAAAATTATTTACATATAACATTGAAAATTCACTTCAAAACCCCCATTTTCAAATTCAAAGACACGAGGATTTCTCCTAGAGCCTCAAAATATTGTCCTCATCAAACCTAGTCTAGACTTAATCCCAAAATAACCTCCCAAGAAGAGAAAAACCAATTTTTTTCCAAACCAAGAGGTAGAGATGCAAAATAAAAAAGAGGGTTCTCGCTCTCGATGGGGAGTGTGTGCGAAAATTGCACAACATACTTCTAAAGAAGAGTGTGTAGAGAAGTGGAATGTGTAAGATTGCAGAGAAGGTGTGAAGAAAACAAAGTGTAGTAAAAGGAAAAGGAAGTTATAGATTTCTAAGAAATGAAAGCAGACACAAGTGTGATTGTTGTTAAAGGGAAGAAAATAAAAGAAGATATTAGATAAAGGGGGAGAGACGCAAGTGTGTTTCCATTTTCCATTGATGTCAAAGGGGGGAGATTTAACTAAAAAATCTCATGAAGGGGGAGCAGTGTGTACTAATGTGTAGTATGTGTATTGGTGATCAAAAATGTAGTTTTTTTGTTGATGGATTTTCCCATCTTGCATTTCCATCAATGACAAAGGGGAAGATTGTTGGAAGGATTTGCAATTTTTGTTTGTTAGTGTAATCAATTAATTATTACACTAGCATAAGATAACTTAGGTCATGCATCATTTAGTCCTAGGTTAGATTTTAATAAATCATTTAATAAATGGGGTAATATCCCCTTCCATGTTTGTAGGGATAAGATTCCTTCTAGAAGATGAGTTGTCCTTCTAGAACTTATCTCAACATTTAATAATTTCCTAGATAGGGTTCACATGTCACATGTTGTTAGATCATGACACATGGCAACATCTCGTGTATCTTAGGTTTTCCTTCTTGCCCATATAATCAGGAATTTTTCTCATTTGTAACATATCAATCATATCATATCATATCATCAATATAGAATCTCTATTATGTATGCCTAGTTGCAACACTTTCTGTGTGGTTGATTATCTTTCTTGGCAAGGGTCCTCCATTGAAGATTCTAGAGCTTCAGAGACTGTGCATCCATAATCTTAACATGGTATCAGAGCTTGTTCAGTGAAACATCAACCCTCGATCAAGAAAGTTGGTGTGCGAGATTCTTTGCAGGCTTGAAGGTTTCCATTGTAGGCTACTTGTTTCCACTTGGGGACAAAGCTGATTTATGAAGAAAATAGAGTTAGATCTGAGCTCTCCATTGTATTAATAAGGCCTCAAAACCCTAGGATCACCTACCCATTCATCAAAATCGGATACATCAACTCAAGAGCATCAAATGTATTTGGGTTTGCAAAATCAACTAGTATGATCCATACAATTTGTAGTGAAAAATCATCCCGGTCAGTTGTCCTCTGAGGAAAAAAAATTTATTCACATGCCATTTTTTGTTTCAAAAAAATCAAGCATTTTATCTATATGTTTTGGCAAAAAAATATATATATTTGGGCATTATCCTATAGTTGCAGAATAAATATTTTATATGGTCGACATTTTTATTTAAAATTTTGGGGTTTGATTTTTAAACCCATTGGCTTTAATTCATTCTTAGTTGGCATAGGTTTGATTTATTAATGTACAAATTTTCTATATCTGGTCAACTTATATATCGATTTTGATTTTTAAATTGCTTTTTGCAATATTTAAAAATCTTAAATAAAATTGAATCATATTATTCATTGGCCTTTTATCAAATCACAGTCTACAAAAATATTGCATCAGTTTCTTTTAGTTTTCTACAAGGATCATACTTTGTGGTCGGCCCACTTGTGTTTGTCTGATGATAGGCCATCACATCATGCCAGTCATTGTCATCTTCTCTACTCTGGCCACTGTTGCAATCCATACTATTGTGCTCCATTACCAGTCGTTTATTGTGGTTCGCTAGCCCTTTTTCCTACCGAAGTTTGCTCTTCTACTACCACCGACTATCGGTTGTCTTGTACTAGTTGTGCATGTTCTCTAGTCATCGGGCTCCATCTTAGTTATTGCCAACCATTGGGGTTCTCCCAGTAACTTCCCAAGATATTCCGCTAGCACTAGTGGTTATCCACCACTGGTGGTGCTCTCCTCCTGCCAATGACACCACCTAGATCTCCACCCCATTGCCACCATAGGTGGTGGCACTTTTTTTTCCCTTATATACTACCACAGTCACATCAAGGACTAGGTGCCAATGCCTGAGGGGCTAGAATTTTTCCCCTAGTTAGCCTGCAAAGTACCAAATCAAGGCATTTGTTTTGTTTTATCACAACTTTCACCCACTGTGTCAAAAATTAGCAAATGAGATATCATCAGAAAGATAATTTCATCTACTTTCCAATGGTGCAATCTATTCTATGAAATTTTTCTTGTAGAAACATCTACAACCAATTGAAGACAAAAACCTAACTTGGACTCGAAGGTTCATATCTTCTCATCAGATTGTCAAATTTTGGTGATTTCAGTAGCATTAGGAAGGTGATTCAGAGCTTCTTTCATCAGTCCAGACCCCTTGATCAGTTTCAACTCTAGGTACTCTTCCATTCATCTTTTCAGTTTGGTGCATTTGTTCAATCACTTGGACATCCTGAAGCTTGGGAAAATAATTTTTGATCCAAGTAACAACACTTCAGTTGCACATCATCCTTGAAAGTCTTTCTTTGTTGTTGAAAGGTTAGTTTCTTTGTATTTTTTGGAGATATTTCATTATGGGGCTTGCATATACTCCTTTGGTTATGTTGCATAAGGGAAACTATAAGCAATGGCAGGATGAGATCAGCCACCATCTCTAATCACTTGATTTGGTTCCTCATCTATATGGTATAGTTCCTCATCCAAGTGAGGGTATTCTTGAATTTTCTTGGAGTTGTAGCAAATATACCATCTTGGAGATCATTGAGATGCAAATTGATTCTATTGTTTTGAGTTCTATTGATCATTATGACTGTCCTCACATCCTTTGGGCTAAGCTTTGGGAGATATATGGAGATTCAAACACTCCACCATTCCTTGATGGTCATGATTCATAATGTCATTCTTCAGATCAAGTACCCCATGATGATATTGGTGTGCAAAAGGTTGATTGCCGTGAATCTTTCGAAGAGGTTGACAAGGTTTCTTCATGTGCTTCTTCTCCACCATAGACAGTTGGTATCCCTTCACATTCAGTGATTCCTTGTCTCAAGTCATTTATTGAGGCTTCCATCATCAACATTCATTAGGACACCTTTAGTTTTCCAGACTTGACATCACAGGATGGCTTTGTTTCAGGTATCACTAACTTGGCTACTTCTACAAGTTTGGAGGAGATTCTTGAGGGGATACCACTCCTCTATTCAGATCCCACTTTGGAGAGTTCTCTTGAGTCTCCTCATCCCTTTGTCTTGATCTTGATTGGGAATCTAGAGACTATCTTGAAGGCACTTGGTTTCTCTTCAGATATTTCATATATGAGACTTCTTCCTTGTCATTCCATTTAGGATTTGAGGTTTCTTTAGCATCTACCATTGGATTGGCTTCAAAAAAAAATTAGTGGTTTTAAGTACACTTCATTTAGGGGGGCTATCAAGTCTCCATCACATCCATCATATCCATCACACTTCCTTTGGATATTGTTCAACATCAATTTATGCATCATCCTGGTCTGTCATCCTCTTCATTGTTTGGGACTATGGCATTTTCATCTTTAGGAAAGGAGACATTTGAGAAAAGTTCAGAGACATCATCATCCACCTTCATCCTTCCTCCCTTCAATTCCTATCTGGAATGGGAAGCATCTCTACACTTGCACTTGGTTTTTTTTCTTTCGAAAGGGAGACAAGTTGTTTGTCGACATTGAATCTTGTTTTGTCTTCAGACACTTACCATCTCTGCAGGTGATATCATCTTCTGGGGGGGCTATATAGTCTCTCTATTTCCCTCTAATGAGGGGGATATTGTATTGTATCCATGTGATGGATGGTGTACTTGGGGGGTATTTGGGAGTCCTCTATCCTTCACATCCTATCTCACATTTTTTTCTTTTTCATCTCCTTTTTGGAGAGGGGTTTTATTCCCACTAGGTTTTCCCCTTTTCTCCAGTTGTGGGATATTTTATGCATCTTTTCATGTACATGGGTACCTAAAATGGCCTCATAGCTGGGACCCATCATCATCGATCATCTCTACATAATCATTGCATTTTTCCTCCCTAAGTTGAACTTATGAGGGGGTGTTAGTGTAATTAATTAATTATTACACTAGCATAAGTTAACTTAGGTCATGCATCATTTACTCCTAGGTTAGATTTTAATAAATTATTTAATAAATGGGGTAATATCCCCTTCCATGTTTGTAGGGATAAGATTCCTTCTAGAAGATGATTTTTCCTTCTAGAACTTATCTCAACATTTAATAATTTACTAGATAGTGTTCGCATGTTGTCACATGTTGTTAGATCATGACACATGGCAACATCTCTTGCATCTTAGTTTTTCCTTCTTTCCTATATAATTAGGCATTTTGTTCATTTTTAACATATCAATCATATCATATCATATCATCAATATAGAATCTCTATTATGTATGCCTAGTTGCAACACTTTCGGTGTGGTTGATTATCTTTCCTAGCAAGGGTCATCCATTGAAGATTCTAGAGTTTCAGGGACTGTACATCCATAATCTCAACAATGTTGTCATTGATTTCAACACACACACACACACACACACACACACACACACACACACACACACACACACACATATATATATATATATTGTATTGATTTCAATAGGTCTATGAGTATATTGTTGGTTACATTAATGTCAATCTTGGCATTTCTTTGATTTATTGAGTTATGTTGTCATTAGTAGTGTCATTGGTTTCAACCTCTAGTGTTTCTTTGATAAGAATGTTTATGGTTGTGTTGAGAAAGTGTTGCAAGGGATGAGAATGTGTTTATGGTCTTCTTTTCCAAGTGCTTTTGAGAAAATTTGAATAAAAGAGAAAATAGTGTGGTTGAGAGGTGCTTTGGCATATAGAGTAATGTTCTAGTTTTTATCTACATTTCTTCTATGTTGAAAAATTGCTTGTGAGGTTTGGATGTGCTTATAGAAATGTTTTCAAAGGTGTTATATCTAGAGTTTCTTATTTTGGATCATTGTGTAGAGAAAGTTGTGTACACCAGTGTGTGAACAGTGTAAGAAATATTGTCTAGGAGAAATGATTTTTATCTGCATTTCTCTGTAGTGTAGTTTATAGTTTTGTGGATATGAGAGTGTTCTCATATTTCTCATATCTATCTTCAGATTGATTTTTTCGTGCTTTGGTGCTCCACAAGGTTGGTTTCATGAGTTACAATATGTAGAAGATTAACTAGTTGTACAAGATGAGTATGTTCTTCAGGTGAAAGTAGTTGTGAAGGAATTTGTTGGATTTCAAGGTGTTGTTGGAATATTCTAGATTGTGTTCAAGTGATGTGTGTAGTCTGTGAGTCATCTTTGGATCAAAGGAAGCATGTTATTAAGGGTTTAATGGTGTTTACATAGGTTTGAATGACCTTGGGTGTTTACACTAATTGTGGATTTGCTTCAATGTTTGTGGAAGCATTATGTGGCATGCATATGTTGATTTAGGTCTAAGTTAAGGTGTGATGTGGTTTTCCTTCATTCCTTTCCACTACAGGAATGTTTTGGTGTTGATGTTGGAGATTGTTTTCAAGTGACACAGGAAAATAGGGTTAGCTAATATGGAATGGGGAAAATGGAGGTGATGAACCTATCCTCCTTTATTTCTTTGGGAAATGATATCCCTACAAATAATTTACTTACAACCCTTAGGTGAATCAACTCAATGGGGAATATGTTGGTTTCCTTAAGATTGAGGATGGGGGTATCAAATTGAATAGCACTTTTGGGAGAAAAACTAAAAATAGTAAATTAACTCAATTATGCCCATTCAAACTTGAATCATCAATTTAAATCATAATAAAAACAAAAAGAAAAACTTCTAGTAGATCTAGAAATGGTAAAGTGATGTCTAGCTATCACCAAAATACAGTTTCTGAAGACTGATTGGGACTAATTCGCTTATAAGGGAATGGGTCTCTATAAAGAGATTTGAATCAGCCTTTAGGATCCTCTATTTTCAGTCTATAGCTTCCATTTGATTTGGGTTTTAGTGTTGGACAGTCAGAAATAAGGTATATAAGTGACATTTTGTGGATTCACAATAATGTTGACAACGTTTTACAACTTTGCCACTTTGCAACTTTGAGGTCTTCAATCTTTCTTCAACCTATAAACTTGCACATTCACAAAGAGGAGAAAATAATATTTTTTTGGTGGATGTGGGTTTGTCTTGGTCAAGCCTCTTTTTGCTAATTAAACCTTGAAATGAAATAATGAAACATAGAAGGATGATGAATGAATAATACAATGTTGCAACTCACCAAACTATTGAATAAACCTTTTAAGAACTGAAATCTTTATCTTTATCTTACATGATGAAATGGATTCAATGGATGTGGATCTTGATACTTGAATCTTGACTTGAATATTAACTTTGATCTTGGAAACCTACATCACAATGTTAGCCCCAAAATTATGCATGATGTGTAAGACCTTGACATGATGCTCGATATATTGATTGTTACTACAGATGATTGATAAATCTACCCTTGGATGCTCTTGAAAATAATATTTTCTCTTAGGATTGATCTCTCCAAAAATTAATGTTGATTTGATTAAATAACCTTGTATTTATAGGTATCTATCCTTAATTTTCCAAAAATTAAACATTACAAGCCGACATTGAAATTTGAATTTGGGATTTAAAAATACCACCAAAAACATGTATTAAAAATGGGTTCAAAGGCCTAGGAAGAACCCATTTGCTTATGGTCGAATGGGTCCTAGGTCCCTATTCTTGGAACACACATTTCTCAAGGTAATGTATTATGTGCTGGCATTAATTATTGTTAGGTTTTCCCTTCGAAAAATGTAATTTATTAGGCTTACAATTGTAAAATTGGTCTTATTAAGGCATAATTAAGTCCAATTTAATTGAGGGGACCCAAAAAAAAGTGTGAAAATGTAAAGGAGTGCATTTTTCTACACTACATTTAGCCCCTACTTTAGTGAGAGGATGAACGCAAACACAAACTCAAACTATAGTAGACAATCAAGAGAGGTCTAATTGTATAACTGTTTGATAGATAAGATGAAAAAGGTTAAGGATGATGATCAAGCACCCAAGATCTAATATCTCATGGTGAAACTGACAAAGGAACAAGGAGACACATGTCTATGTTAAATATATGTAGTAACAAAGACATGATACTCAATCATTCAATGTCAAAGAATTAAACAAAGAAAGGAAAAGGGGTGGATCAAGCCTTAGTTGTTTATAAAAAAAAAATTATAATTGGAAACCCATTGTCCACTATGCAAACCAAATACACTCAGAAGGGCTAGTGAAACCCGTTGTCCTCTAGGTGAGCCCCCAAAAAGAGGCCAATGAGAGATTCATTAGGCTCCCATTGCACTAACCATACCAAAATTATACCTCTTGATAACTTTTATAAGGTGCCACACAATATGAACTTTAGGCATCATAAGGCTAGCAAGCTACATTATTCTAGGCACTTATGAAAAAAAGGGTTCCATTAGCAAGCAAGGTGTGTTATGGTTGGTAGCCATGAAAAAGGGTTGTAACTTCAAGCTTCACAAGGCTAGCAAGCTGCATTATGCTAGGAACTCATGAAAAAAATGCAAAAAGGATAAGGAATGTTTAGAGGTGTTTTTCTTAATGCATGTAAGGTCTCATTTTAGGGAAGATCATGGTTAATGTCTCAAAGAGAGTATAAGTTGAAGCAAAAAATATTCACAACTTAGGGAATGCAATTTGTAGCATTACCATTAAGAGGAATATCATATGCAAAGAAAAGTAACACTCTTTAAGTACATTAATCCCAATGTCATCATGGATTAAGAAAACCACACTTTGAAGCAAACAATGAGCAGGGATGTGTATTCCCCCGCTTGAAACTAAACACCATACTGTGAGAAATTACTTTAAAGTAGAACACACACAAGAAATTACAATACATGAAAGCTTTATTTGGAAAGACCTATGTAAAAATATGTTATTTAGTAGAGCTACATAATAAAAGTAGGGGTTTCCTCTAAAATGCAATGCTAGAGATAATATAGAAAGAAAGTTCGTCACATGCAAGCCAACTTAAGGCATGTTGTCTGCATTTGAAGCTTGCTCATTTATATACATGGAAGGAAGTCAACTAGACAAAAGAGACAATGATAAGTGCCATTCCCCCCAAGGGAAAAAGGTGAGCAAAAAATGGATGATGATATGTTGTCCTTGTGAAAAGGAAATATGATTGCATAAATCCAAGTTTATACCCTCATGTATGGTAGTGAATATGATATGATACTACAAATACCACATGACAAGGAGTAGCAGCTAATGTTATTGATTATAATGAGTAAAGAAAGTATCAATTTTATGCATATTTAATAAGATATTCCCACATGTAGTATCTATCAGTTCAAGATGCACCAAAGTTAGAGTTGTCTTGGAAGAATATTTTGTAAGAGTGTTAATATTAAGTGAAATCTTTTATGATGCTTTTGTTTCTTTTTAGAGACAATAACCAAGAACACTAGTTATTTCTTGTTTATTAGCCTCTATAGGGACATGAAATCCTTATTCTCTAGCACCACATCCTTTTCCACTATAACCAAGTTGTTTCAAAATATCATAACCTCTTCTATAAATATTTTCCATTTCTTTCAGATTTGGTGGTTTCTCATGATCACACTCATCATATGTGGATGTATAATTGTTTTTTTCCACTACTTTGCTAAAATTTATGGACTCACATGCTTTTGATGATTTTTCTTTTGTTGTTACTATGTTTGTTTCTTTCTCTTTTCCTCTTTTGTGTGTAATCTTATATCCTGCCATGAATGTAGGTGTGAAATCCAATTAACCCCAATCATCATTCGATAACTTTGTGACTCTTTCAATATTCCTCTCTTTTTCTTCCTCTTGCATAGGTTATATTCTTGAAGTTGGTATCGATGTTTTCAAAGGACTTTCCTTGTCTTCCTCGGTGTGCTAACAACTTTCTAGGTGAGGTTCAACTTTGATTGTATATTCTTTATTGTTATAGACATTCTTTATTATATGATGAAGAGTTGAAGGAAATTCATGCATTTCATGAATCCATGGTCCTCCCAAAAATAATATTATATAAAATATCTTGGGGCATAACATGGACAAGATTTTACAATGTTTCCTTTCCAACATTGATATGTAATGTGATCACACCAAGCGATTTTTTAACTAAATTATCAAACCCATCAGTGGGCAATGAATCAGGTTCAATATTGGTCTTATCCATTCCAATCTTATCCAAAAGGGTTATGATACACAGGTTAAGGGTTGAGCCATTTTCAACAAAGGTTCACTTTATGCCACACCTATTAATGATAGCCACTATCATGAAAGCCTCTTTTTTTCACACTTATAATCGAGGTAACTCATCTTGATGGAAGGTAATATCTAAGTTGACCAAATTCATTCCTTGAATTAGGGATACTACATCATTTGGGTTTGCACTAGGGGGAACCATAACTTGTTGCAAAGCCATTTGGAACATAATATGGTAATTAGGTGTGGCTTGAATAAGATCTCATAATGATATCTTAGCTGGAGTATTTTTAATTTGTTCAACAAGATCATACTCCTTTCCATTATGATAAGGTAAACGAGGAGCACTAGGCAAGATAGGTTGGGGAAATGGTAATGAAATAAGCGTGTTTTTGGTTTCCTATTGTTCCTTGTATTATATGTGTGAGGAATGTTATTGTAACCTAATTACTTTGAAACATTGTTACTACAAACTTTCCTTATAAAGTTCAAGATAGTGTTGGTAACACAAGGGTAGACAACTGAGAGGGGGGGTGAATCAGTTGTCACAAAATTTCAAACTTATTAAACTTATTAATCCTTATTCTTATATTTTATCAATATTCATGAAAGCATGAATGAAAAACACATCAGAAGCACACATAACACCAATATTTTTATGTGGAAACCCTATTAGGGGAAAAATCATGGTGAAGGTCAGTCCACAAGATTATACCCTATTATAAGTATAAGGAAATATGAATGGGGAATGCACATGCATTCAGGCACACTACCTAGAGCTCTTTGCTCAATTACAAAGGAAGACACACTATCTTATAGAAATGTTCTAATTATATCCATCAGATTTTGAACTAAGAAAATAACATCTGCTAATGCCTAATTATAGTTCTAGTTAAGCACATGAACATTTCTTCACTCTTCTTCATGCTTCTTCACACTTTTCTCTACCTTTGAATGATTTAGAACATTATTCAGAAACACATAAAAGCACTCCATTTCACACTCTCTTATGAATAAGAAATCGCTCATATATATCCAGAACAAGAAATTACATCGCTATAAGTTGACTTCAAAAAAATAACAAAAAGAATATAAACAGTCAGTCCAAAACAAAAAATATTTTTCATGTGAATCAACCAAGGTCAGCCACAACATAGTGAAGACTTAAAATAACATTGTTAATCATGAACCACTTCAATTAATTACTCCTTAAAGATCCATAACACACTTCAACACCTTGTCAGCCAAGAACATGAGAAACATGAACACTCAAGAGAAATTCTTGGATTGCGAGCACAATGATCAATATAGATGTGCAACATAGATATAACACAATCTAGGAACATCCAAAACACCATGAATCACTAGAGAAGCATCCGCAACAATTGAACTTACTAAAATCACATGATCTTCTTTCAAGAACACAAATTGAAGTAACATAAAAACTATCAGAATACAAATCTTCATAACTTGATCAAATCTTCACGTAGATTTCTGAAACTCGACATGGATAAACTAGATATACTCAACTAGAAAACCTTTAGTCCACAACCTCTGAACAACAACGTACTGAGTTCATCAACAAACTAAACTTCACTTCACCATTGACAATGTGTAGCATTTTTTATTACAATTTTCTCAATATCCTCAACGTATACAACTTCTAATGTATTAATGCTAATAGTCTTGACATCAATGAAAACCATATATAAAAAAAAAAACCACATCTAACAATTTCCCCCTTTGGCATTGATGACAACACATGATGTGAAAAATACCATCAACACAACTACACTTACTCCCCCTTAGGTTTTAACTCTTCTCACAAGATTCTTCTCTTCCAGAAATTTTTTCACATTACTCTTATCCCCCTTTGTCATCAATGAAAAAGTTCTCTTCTATACAAGATCTGAACCACATATCTAAACATTTGAACATTTGACTACTCCCCATGAGTAGCAGTCACCACAACATCAATCCGGATCAAAATATGACCATGAAATGCACAAATTAATGCAAATCAATGCATATTACTTTTGATTAGGAGGGGTAATCACCCCTAACTTCCCTTTGAGATACTCAAAAGTATCCTTAGGCAATGGCTTGGTGAGTATGTCTGCAATCTACTCCTTAGTAGGCACATACTTCAATTTGACTTCCTTTTCACTTTCTCTCTCAAAAAGTGAAACTTGATAAATATATGCTTGGTCTTGGAATACAACACCAAATTCTTAGAAATGTTAATAGCACTTGAGTTATCACAAAATATAACAATAGGCTCATCATACACAACTTTGATATCCTTCAACATCTGCTTCATCCACAGTACTTGAGTACAATTATTAGCAGTAGCAATGTATTATGCCTCTACAATAGATAAAGAAATAACATTCTAATTTTTTTTTTAACCATGAAATCAACTTCTTTCCCAAGAAAAATGCTCCACCACTAGTAATTTTCATGTCATTCACATCTCCTTCCCAATTAGCATCAGTAAAGGTACTCAAAGTAAGATCATCATCTTTAGGATACCATAGGCCAAGGTCAACTGTCCCTTTCAAGTATCTAAAAATCCTCTTGACAACAATCACATGAGATTATTTAGGATCAACTTGAAATATTGCAACAATACATAGAGCATTCATGATATTAGGCATGGTTTGAGTCAAGTAGAGCAATCCACCAATCATTGATTTGTATCTAGTATGATTTTCCTTCAAAGAATCATCATCATTTGTTAGCTTGCATTTGGTCACCATGGGTGTACCTACTAGGTTTGAATATTCCATACCAAATTTCTTTAGCAATTGTTTCACATATTTTGACTGTGATATAAAGATACCTTTATCTAACCGAGTAATTTGCAATCGCAAGAAGAATTTTATCTCTCCAATCATTGACATCTCAAACTCATTCTGCATCTCATCAGCAAACTTCATGCACAAGCTATCATCTCATCCAAATATGATATCATCAACAAATACTTCCACAATCAAATACTTATTATGATCAATCTTAAAATACAGATTACTATCAATAGTACCTTTGTTAAATCCAAGCTTTACCAAGTACTTATCCAACCTGGCATACCATGCTCTTGGGGCTTGCTTGAGTCGATACAATGCTTTCTTCAACCAACAAACCATATCTCCCTAATCAGTCAACCAAAATACATCCAATTGTTCAACATAAACCTCTTCTTCCAATTTTCCATTTAGAAAAGTTGACTTGACATCCATCTGATAAACCTTGTAGTCTTCTAAGTAGCATAAGCAAGAAAAAATCTCACAGCTTCAATTCTAGCAACATGGGAAAAGGTTTCGTGGAAATTAGTACCTTCCATTTATGAATATCCCTTACATACTGATCTTTCTTTGTTTCTAACCACTTCACCTTGCTCATTCAGTTTGTTTCTAAAGACCCATTTAGTTTTGATTACATTTTTTATCCTTAAGTCTTGGAACAATAATCCATGTATCATTCTTTTCAATTTGTTGTAGTTCCTCTTTCATTGCTTCAACCCAATGTTCATCTTTGCATGCTCCATTCACATTGTTAGGCTCAGTCTTTGAAATCAAATAGTATTCTTCTACAATATTTCTCCTAGTCTAGACACCGTTGTTCTTATCACCTATGATTTGATTCTTTGAATGGTTCAACCTTACATACCTCAGAGTCTTAGGACGTTCTTGAATTTTAGGTTCCTCTGATCTCTCTTCTATACTTTCACCAACTTCTCCTTCCTCTTGATCTTATTGATTCACCAGAATGGTTTGGACTTGACTTGAAGTTTGAACTTGTTTTCCTTGGTTTGTACTGTCATTCTAATCATCAGAATCATATCCACAGGTTCTGGATGGTGCAACTATGTCTTCATTAACCTTGACATTTGCACTTTCAACCATTTTCTTCAATCTCTTATTGTAACACTAGTGGGCCTTACCTTTAGTAGAATAACCCAAAAATATTCTTTCATCACTAATAGCATCAAAATTTCCTATATCTTCATCTCTTTTGATATAGCACTTGCTTCCAAAGATCTTGAAATATCTAACAGTAGGCTTTTGACCAGTCCATAGCTCAAAAGGAGTCTTACCAGTATCACCTTTGACTTGTAATTAGTTAAGTATGTACACAACAATACTCATATATTCTCTCCAGTCGATATGAGGTACATTTCCTTCCAACATCATAGTTCTAGTAGCATCTATAACTATTTTGTTCTTTCTTTCCACAACTCCATTTTGTTGAGGGCTCTGTGGCATAGATAATTGCCTTTTTATTCCATGTTCTTCACAAAAAGAATTAAACTCATAGTAATTGAATTCACCACATCTATCTAATCTCAAACATTTAATTTTCTGACCTGTCTTTGTCTCAACAATAGCCTTAAAGATCTTGAACTTTTCTAGAGCTTTAGATTTCTCCCTTAAGAAATACGTAGCCCACATCATTCTTGAATAGTCATCAATAAGCGACATGAAGTACTTGTATCCTTGTAAAATTCTAGCTCTAGCAAGACCACAAAAATTATTATGCACAAGATCCAACAATCCATTTGAATTTTTCTGTTTGCTTTGAAATGATATTCTAGTTTGCTTTCCTAATTAACATTCCTTGCATATGGCATTAGTAGGTTTCATCAACTTGGGAAGATCTCTCACAACCTTAGTAGAACTTATCTTTACAATATTATCAAAGTTAACATGACACATTCTCCTATGCCACAACCAAATTTCATCAATTTGAGCAATCAAACAACTTTTACTAGCAACACTCAGGTGAAAGACATTACCTTTTGTTTTTGTACCTAATGCAATCACATTTCCAAAATTTCCCAATATTTTGCACCTTCCATCCATGAACTAAAGATTGTATCCCTTATCAACCATCTATCCAACACTTAAAATATTATGCTACAAAACATCATTAGTATTATGTTTACCATCAAGAGAAATACATCCTCTACCATGGATCACACAAACTTTGTCATCACCAAATCTCACAACACCACTATCATACTTTTCCAAACTCACAAACTTACGTTTATCTACTATCATATGATGAGAGCAACTAGTGTCAAGTACCCATTCATCTTTCTCTTCAACTTGAGTAGCTAGGGCTTTCTCCACATTTGTACAACTAGTAGATTTAGTAGACATTGGATTATTTTCCTTGATATTAATAAATACAAATTCATCTTCACTTGCATTTCCTTTATTATATTCATCATCTATCACATCTTCACCAACAACATAGTAACACTTATTTTGGAATTTAGGCTTGTTATATCTTGGCTTGGAAACTCTCTCGAAACACCTTGATGCAAAATGAACTATCTTATTGCAAGAGAAACATTTAATAGGAAACTTCCATTTATACTTACCTTGTCCTTTGGCTTCTCTTTTCACAATCAGTGCTTCAAGCTCTTCTAGCTCTCTTTCTTCTTCATCAAGTTGTTTCATTTCATCCTCATACTTGAATGTATTTCTTGATGAACTTTGACTCATATCATATCTTTGTTTATCTCTTCCAAAAGTAGTGGCCTTGAATGAAGATTCTACCTTAGGAAGGGCATCACCAAATTCACTCAACTCAAAAGAAGTAAGCTTACCAATCAACACTCTCTGGTAACATTTGTCATAGTCTGGAGCTCTTCAAAAGCACTAGCTTTGACTTTGTAAGAATTAGGCAAGGGTCTAAGCACTTTAGCAACAATCTTTGATTCATCTATCTGTCCACTAGCACATCTGATACCAAACATAAGTTCATTCACTCTTTGCATGAAAGTAGTAACATTTTCATCATCACCCATTCTCAACTTTTCATATTTCCCTTTCAGAATTTGTAGCTTAGAAATCTTCACATTAGCATCACCGTCATACAAGGTCTCCAGCTTTTTCCATATCTCATAAGTAGTCTTTAGACCCATCACATTTTTCATCTTAGTATCAACCAAATCACTCAACAATGCTTCCTTAGCCTTGATATTATAGTCAACATAAGTATCATTCGGTGGAATAACATACCTATTACTTGTAATGCTCTAGTAGGGTTCACCAATGCATCATAGATGGCACTCAATTTGAGTCTTCCACAAAGAATAATTTGTTCCATCAAATCTAGGACTATCCTTCTTATAAGTCGCCATCCCAGATCACCTAAAATTGTTAAACTTCTTCCAAGGAACCTACTCTGATACCAATTGTTGGCAACATGAGGGAAGACAATTGAGAGGGGGGGGTGAATCAGTTGTCACAAAATTTCAAACTTATTAAACTTATTAATCCTTATTCCCAAATCTAATCAATATCAATGAAAGCATGAATGAACAACACATTAAAAGCACACATAACACCAATATTTTTACTTGGAAACCCTGTTAGGGTGAAAAATCATGGTGGAGGTCAATCCACAAGGTTATACCCTGTTAAAAATATAAGGAAATATGAATGGGGAATGCACATGCATTCAAGCACACTGCCTAGAGCTCTTTGCTCAATTACAAAGGAAGACACATTATCTTACATAGAGGTTTTGATTATATCCATCAGATTTTGAATTGAGAAAATAACATTTGTTAATGCCTGATTACAGTTTTAGTTAAGAACATGAACACTTCTTCACTCTTCTTCACACTCTACTCTACCTTCGAATGATTTAGAACATTATTCGCACACACACACACAAAATTACTCCCTTGCACACTCTCTTATGAATAAAAAATTGCTCATATATATCCGCAACAAGAAATTACATCACTATAAGTTGGCTTCAACAAAATAACAAAAAGAATATAAACAATCGGCCCAAAACAAAAAATATTTTTCATGTGAACCAATCAAGGTTTGCCACAACATAGTGAAGACCAAAAATAACATCCTCAAACATGAACCACTTCAATTAATTACTCCTCTAAGATCCACAACACACTTCAACACCTTGTTGGCCAAGAACATGAGAAACATGAACACTCAAGAGAAAATATTGGATCACGAGTACAATGATCAATGAAAACATGCAACATAGATAGAGCACAATCTAGGAACATCCACAAACACCATGAATCAATAGAGAAGCATCTAAAGCAACTGAACTTACTAAAATCACATGATCTTCATTTAGGAACACAAACTGAAGTAACAAAAAAATATCAAAATATAAATCTTCATAACTTGATCGAATCTTCACGTGGATCTTTGAAACTCAATGTGGATAAACAAGATATACTCAAAAAGAAACCCTTTAGTCCACAACCTCTGAACAACAACATATTGAGTTCACTGGCAGACTAAACTTCACTTCACCATTGACAACTTGTAACACTTTTTATTATAATTTTCTCAATATCCTTGACATATACAACTTCTAATGCATTAATGCTAATAGTGTTGACATCAATGACAACCACATATAAACAACACAACCAAAACATCCAATAGATAGTTCCTAGGTCTAATGGTTTCTTTTTAGGTGGTTCTATGATAAGAACAGGTTTGTTTTGAACTTGAGATTGATGTGAAGGTAGGTAGAGGATAAGTTGAGGCTTAATAGGTCCAATAATTAAAGGAATTGTATGAGGTCCAATAATAAAGGAATTATAGGAGGTCTAATAATTAGAGAACTCAAGGGAGATCTAATGTTCATAACCTCAAAAGACTTATCCTTATTGTGATGATATTTTAGTGAAGGGGAGCCTAATGTCACCTCATCATCTTCATATAAGGAATCCACATTACTATTTTATGAAGTACATGTATCCATACTATCATCCTCTTGCACCATGTTATATCTTCCCTACTAGGAGAGTTTTTAGGAGAGGAGAAAACTAGATTTTCATGATATTCAGTGGTTGATTCTTCTAAAATAACTTCATCACACTTGGGCAGATATCAATGGTTATATTTTATTTCTTATCAATGATTGAATCCTTTTGTTCAATGATGTCTTGCCAAGTAGGAGAAGAGAAACAAATAAGATTTTTATGGATTTCAATGATGGGTTCCTCTAACACCAAAATATCTTCTTCACAAATATGAGAGATATTGGGAGAAGAAAAAACTTGATTGTCATGATTTTCCATGGTTGTATTCTCTTTCACTAAGTTATTTTCACACATAGGGGGAGAAAGATCAATGAAAAACAAGAAAAGAGGGAAGAGGACTTAATATTCATATGCTTGTAACAACTTATTGTATTCAATAGAATCTAAAACTAGAACATGAATTATGATAACAAGAGAATTTTGTAATGTAAAAATGATGTAATAATTTCTCTATAGATATGAAATGCAATTTTTTTTCCAATTTGAAAATGCCTAAACTAAATGGATGATTAAACCTATTGCTGAAAACAAAAAAAATCCTAAAAATTGTTAGATTAAAACAATGGATTAACAGTGGATTTGGGAACTGCGAAAAACCAAAATAATGCCTAGAAAAGATGGTTTTCATAGGCCCTAAATGAATCACTTTCCCAAGGGCGAATGGGTCCTTGTATAGGGTTTGAAAAAATGAAAAATGGAATTTTTGGGTTATTATTTTTGTTCTCTATTCCAAGTGAAAAATTGTGATTTCTGTAGCAGGGTATGTGTAGGATCATCATGGAAAAAATAGGCCCTTAAGTGGTAAAAAATTTAGAAAAATCAAAGTTAGGAAACTTGACATAAAAATTTGAATAATTTATCTATATTATTTCAAAAATATGTAAGAATAGAATCTGTAACGAATTTAATGTAGTTTCTAAACTACTAGGTTTATTTTTATTTTTTAAAATTCTATTTCGTGAAAAATTGAAATTTCAATGCAATAGTACTTAAATTTCAAGGAAAAAATAAGTAGGTGTCTGTCTAACCACCCTAACCACAATAAATGATAATATTTTTTTCATAAGATTTTAAACATAAGTAGGGGACTCATCTCCAAATGTGATGCATATTTTTTTTGTAACTTTTTTCTAAGTAAATAATTACTTATGATTTTTTTATTACAACTTTTAAAAAATATGAAACTTGTATGTCTGACCACCTTAATTTGGTCAAAACTTCATGAAATTCATTTTTTCTTTTTTCAATCCTATAGTATGTGAAGCATAGAATGTGATGCATGTTTTGGATTCCAAAAATGTGATACCATTTGAAAGCTATAGATGTTTTTCAATCAACCTATCAATCAAGACTTTAGTCGTAATTTAAATAGAAAATGAATAATAATAATTTATTAAATTAAAAGTAAAGCATAATTTATATTGGTGGAAAGTTGAGAATCTCCTTTAAAAACTTTTTCATTTCATCAATTTTGGGTAAAAAGAAGTCATTAGCCACATACCCTACAAATACCCATCATATTGCCACTTTTTGGCCCATCATGATCCTGCACATACCCAACAAATTTTTCCAAATTTTGTTGTCTAAATGAAAATGAAATGAATGAAAAATTATGAACAATATGAAGCTTTTTAAAATAAAATTTTGACTCTATTTTTGAATGTGAATGATGAAAATTACACTAATTTGTAAGTATTATGCATAATCAATGTAATATGCATGTAAATTTTTGAATTTTTCAGATTTTAAAGGACACAAAATGCAAACCTAAAACCTAAATGAGATGAAAACTAATGAAAGTTTAAAAAACATAAATGAGATGCAAAATAATGCAATTCAATGCAAAGTAATGCAAATCCTAGATCTAGGGTGTAAACAAACTCCAAATTTTAGAATTTTGTTGTACATTGTCAGGTTCACCAAAATGAAACATAGGAAAATAGGGTCACCTAATATGGAATGGGGAAAATGGAGGTGACGAATCAATATTCCTTTATTTCATTAAGAAATGATACGCCCACAGAGAATTGAATTACACCACTTAGGTGAATCAACTCAATGGGGGAATCTACTGGTTTCCTTATGATTGAGGATAGGGGTATTAGCCTAAACAACTGATGAAGGAGAACTCTCCTACTGACTAAAACACACTCATGCTATGATACCACTTGGTACAGTCAAGACTAGAGGGCCTTATTAGGCCGTCTCAATCTCCCAGCCAACACAAATTATAACAAAACATAGATTGACACAAAAATTCTCCTTTTATTTATTTGGAGCATATTTGAAATACATGCAGAAGTTCTCAATTATAGAGAAATTATTTGTTCTATAGAACACTACTCCCTACTCTCTGTGCTCCACCCTAATCTACACTACTCAAGAAAATGTTATATACTATAGCCCTTCATCATGTTAGCCTATCTCATAAGCATCCTCTTTGTCATAGTATTGTCATGTCATCTAATCAACAATGAAATATCTAGGCGGTTACCTCGTTACCAGTAGCTCCACCAAACTGGCTAATGAATATGTATTCCACAACAACAATGTGAATACATTGAATATCACTTCACTAGGTGTCATGACCAAACTCACCATCCAAAAGCACATGTCTTCCCAAAATTTCTACCACCACATCATCGATGGGACTTTCCTTGTTGAAAATACTCGAGAGTATCTCCATTGAAACCATAAGGTCACCTCGACACAAGGATTAACTAAGTGCACAGTCTATCAAAATGTTGAAGAGACATTGATGGTTGTCTTGTCGATGATCATGACTCTTGCTGACATAACCCACTATGTCCTTATCACTACCGTCCACCATCAGTATGTTGAAGAGACATGGAACAAAGTCTCACTAAAAACCATCAGTCATGTCGATAAGCCAATAGACTGAACACCAAATGAGAAAGTAGCTCCTCCTGCACATTGATTTCTCTATAAGCTCGAACTTAAGCCTTGTTGAGTGTAATTACTCAGATCGATGTAAGATTGCTCTTAGAACTTGGATGCTCCTACATTAGACACCTGGGGTAAGAAGAATTTTGTGAATATGGGTTTAGAAAATGGGGTTGAGTGGTAATACCACCCTTCTGAATTGCAAGCCATCCTCAGCCAACCCCATTGTTAAAACTAGTACCCTCATTGGCTTCTTATGTCTCCTCTTCCAACACTTAGCTAGAACAAGAAACCTCCTCCTCTTAAAAATTTCCGCTGCAATAAACCTCTTGAATGTGGAATCAACTCCACTAGAACCCAACCACCTCTTCCAAATGCATCTCTCATTCACCTCTGATCTTGTGAGATTCAACCCACCACAGTCCATCCACCTCCACCAATTTGCATCTGCACTTAACTTTGCAACACCATGCAAATCCTTCCTTGCATACCAATCATTTTAAACCATTTCATATCCATTCACTACCTTATCCATCTCAACATTATGCATTACCTCCTTCACTAGTAACACTACCTACACTTGTTCATCTTTACCTTTACTCTCAATTGCACCTTCATTTTCTAATAATTTCAAGTCCTACAAAAGACATTCATCCACTACTACAACATTAGTTTCCTCTTTGATTGTTGCACTTTATTTTTGCTTCTCATCCTCTACTACAATATTACCATCTTCCTTCATGATATCCTCAAAGAATACTTCTGTAGTATTATCTACCTTATGTTCACTTACATACACAACTACAATTTTTTTTTTTCCTTCTTCTTTGTTATTTTTTCAAATACTTGCCACACATTCTTAAACTTCAACCTCTTCGGTTTCACAAATGTAAATTGCCTCTCGTTTGGTCATTTGTTTACAAATCTTCAACACCTTCAGATGTTATTGTCAATTTCTACTTCCACACAACTATCCTCTACCCAACAAAGACCCTAGAAGATGCTTCCTCTACCACCTTCTCTCAGTGTAGGAACTCTACACCTTCTACCTAGCTTTATCTTTGCTAGAGGATAGTAATTACAGACCCTCTTTCATGCCTACAACAAACATGCTTTACAAAAATCTTTCTCTTGATCATCAATAGTAGGTATTCTAGCTTCAACCCACACTCACAAGTCCTACTACAACTGCCTCACATTCGGTGTTCTATTAAAAACTCAAGACAACCAGCTCTGATACCACTTATGAAGGAGCACTCCCCTTACAAACTAAAACACACTCACACTCTAATACCACTTGGTGCAGTCGAGACCAGAGGGACTTATCGGGTTATCCCAATCTTGTAGGAAATATAGATTATAACACAACACAAATTGACAAAAAAAAATTCTCCTTTTATTTATTTGGAGCATATTCGTAATACATGCAAAAGTTCTCAATTATAGAGAAATTATTTGTTCTATAAAACACTACTCCCTACTCTCTGTGCCCCACCCTACTCTACACTACTCAAGCCAATAATATATATTGTATCCCTTCATCATGTCAGCCTATCTCATAAGCATCCTCTTTGTTGTAGTACCATCATGCCATCCAATAAGTAATGAAATATCTAGGTGGTTACCTTGTTACCAGCAGCTCCACCAAGTTGGCCAATGAATGTATTCCACAACAACGATGTGGAATACATCATATATTTGCTAGGTATTATAACCAAACTCGCCATCCACCACCATTGACCATCTCTGTTATCTTCTACCATCAGAATGTTTCCAAGACCCCAACTCATCTCCCTTTGAAACCATGTATGTCCTCCCAAAATCTCCACCACCACATCATCAATGGGACTCGCCTTATTGAAGATACTTTGGAGTATCTCTTGTCAAAACCATAAGGTCACCTCGATGTAACGATAAAATAAGTGCATAGTCTATCAGAATGTTAAATAGAAATTCATGATTTTCTCACCGATGACCATGACTCTCACCAATATAACTCCACCGCATCCTTACCACTACCACCAACCATCGGTATGTCAAAGAAATATGGAACAAAGTCTCATCGACGACCATCAATCATGTCAATAGGCCAACAGATTGAATGCCAAATGAGGTAGTAGCTCCTCCCTCACATTGATTGCTCTACAAGTCTAAACTCAACCCTTATTGAGTGGAATAACTCATATCAATACAATATTTCTCTAAGACCTTGGATGCTCCTGCATCAACAACACTTTTGGGAGAAAAACTAAAAAAAATTAATCAACTCAATTATGCCCATTCAAACATGAATCACCAATTTAAAGCATAATACAACATAAACAACAAACTTTTGACAAATCTAGAAATGGTAGAGTGATGTGTACCTATCAACAAAATGTAGTTTCTAAAGGTTGACTGGGACTAATTCACTATAGGTGAATAAGTCTTTGTGCAAAGGTTTTACTTAGCTTTTGAGATCTTCTAGTGTCATTTTGTAGCTTCTATTTGATCTAGGTTTCAATGTTAGAGAATTAGAAATAAGGTCTTTAGGTTAGATTCTATGGATTGAAAATTTTTTGCAACTTTTCCACTTTACAACTTTGAGGTCTTCAATCTTTGCTCAACCTATAAACCTACACATTCACAAAGAGGAAAAAAATATTTTTTTTGTGGATGGGGGTTTGCCTTGGTCAAACCCTATTTTGTTAATTAAACCTTAAAATGAAAGAATGAAACATGAAAGGAATGATGAATGAACAATACAATGTTGTAACTCACCAAACCCTTGAACAAACCTTTGGAGCACTGAAATATTGATCTTGATCTTGAATGAAATGGCTTCATTGAATGTGGATCTTGATACTTGAATCTTGAATTGAATATTGAATTCGATCTTTGAAATCTACATCATAATGTTAGCTCCAAAAACATGCATGAAGCATAAGACCTTGACATGATGCTTGAGATCTTTATTACTATTATACATGACTAATAAATTTTCCAATGAATTCTCTTGACAATAATATTTTTTCTTAGGATTGATCTCTAAAATCTAATGCTAATTTGATAAAATAACCTTGTATTTATAGGTATCTATCATTAATTTCCTAAAAAATAAACATTACAAGTCAACATTGAAATTTTAATTTGGGATTATAAAAATACCACCAAAAACATGTTTTAAAAATGGGTTCAAATTCCTAGAGAGGGCCCATTCGCCAATGGGAAAATGGGTTCCAGGTCTTTATTCTCGTTACGTACATTGCTCAAGGTAATATATTATGTGTTGGAATTAATTATTATCAAGTTTCCCCTTCAAAATATGTAATTTATTATTCTTGTAGATGTAGAATAGGGCTTATTAAGGCATAATTAAGTCCAATTTAATTGAGAGGATCCAAAAAAAGTGCAAAAATGTAAAGGAGTACATTTTTCTACACTACATCAAGGTTGAGGATGGTATAAATAAGTATTGTGTTGATGAAGGATGTGTGTGTAGCAAAGTATGGAGTTGTTTACATTCTTCAAAAAGGCTACAAATTTTTTGGTGGTGTTTTTGTGGATTCTTTTGTTTCTTTGAGATATATTTCTCATTGTAATAATCTTCTTTCTTCTTTTTCTATAATCTAGTAGTGAGCCCTCCGACAGTGAGCCTATTATATCCAATGTTGTAATTACTTTATATTGTGAGCTAATCCTCATCGTGGTTTTTCCCTTGCGTTCTCCACACAAATATAGTGTTTTTCTATGTATTATGTTGTGTTTCAGTTTTTGTTTTTTACTTTCATGCTAAATCACTCTAATATATTAAAGGCTAATAAGGTTATTGTGGATTTTCATGTTATTGAGGGTTTGATGTTTTAATGAATAATTGATTCACCCCCACCCTATCAATTGTCTTGTGCATTGAACATACTTTCTTGCTAAGAATTATAAAATTAAAGAAGTAGCTCAAGAAAAGCAAGGAAATGGAGGAAGTGGTTGTGAAAGATGGAAAGAAAAAATTGATTATCTTAGTTAAAGATATTTTGGGTCATAGGGTATCCTACATTTTGTACAAGATGGATAATTTATGGGTTAATTACAACAACATGAGAAATGAATTCATTATAAACTCTAATAAAGAAATAAATTTAAAATATATCTTCAACACTTGAATTCCACATGCATTAGTAGTTGGAAATATGTTCAATCATGCAAAGTTTGACCCAATTGCTCTTGCTGATTTTTCAAGTACATATTAGATGCCAAGACTATTAAATGATACATTTTGTTTCTAGAATCGATTAGATGTAATTTTTAATGAAAAAATACATAATTTTGAGGCTCTAAAGGAAATTTTGATGTGAAAATTGTTGGATGAGAATGGTGAAATAAATTAATTAGATGATTGGAAATAAAACTTAATATTAACTTTCCTATTTCACGTGCATCTATATTTGCAAGAAATGAAGTAGATATTGTTTTGTCAAATGCTAGCTTGTATAAACCATTGAGATTAGAATTATGTATTGACATTTATGCCAAATAAACTAATGTGGTTTTGGATGCAAGATATTTGGATCACATAAATAAGGTTAAAAATGTTTCGAGACACCAATGGCCTTAAAAACAAGTCTATGTATCTTGGTTAGAGAAATATAACATATGATTTTTTAAAAGTTACAAAGGTGTAACTATTGAAAGGTGCAGGAAAAATGAGAAGGGGGGTGAATCAGTTGTCACCAAATTCAAATACAAAACTTCAAACACTTGTTAACTTCACAACCACTTAATTTTGTTATTAAGTATGAACATGAAATTCAAATAATAGAAAGAAAAATAAACATAATGAACACCAAATTTTACATGGAAAAACCAATAAGGGAAAAAACCATGGTGAGGATTAGCTCACAATATAAAGTAATTGCAAAACCAAATACAAAGAGGCTCACTGCCAAGGGCTCACTGGCCAGAAGGACTCACTATCCAAATACAAAGGCTCACTACCTATAGATAGGACTCACTATCCAAAAGGGAGGATCACTACCTATAGATACAAAAGGTAACAAAAAGATCCACAACAACAACTTACACACATCCCCAACCTTGATCAGAAGATTGCAAAGACTACCAGCTCACTTCTTTCAGGAACCTAACACATTAAAGTACTACTGCCTCAATACACTTTCTCACAACTTTGCTTATCACACTTGTGGATTACTTTGTTACTTTGTATGATTTAATCCTTCGCATATCGACTTGAATTTATACCATCTTCAACCTAAAAAAATTTCTCCAAGGTCAACCACACATACTTCATTTTACAAATTCAAATTAGGTCGGAAACCCAACATTCCCATGGTGGAAAAGAATGAGAATGGACCACACCAATACTTAACTATGACCCAAAATGAAATCTCAGATAAAAAACATGCTTCCTTAATTAAAACTTTACCTTCATATGAAGAGTAAACACCAGGTCAACCAAACCTAATGAAAACACAAATAATCATTGAAGTACACACTTCCACATCAAGAAGATAATCATGCAGGCCACACAACACACTTCATACTCAGAAAATTCTCCATTAGTTCATCTTGACTATACAGACACACACAAAATATCTAGAACTCATCTTTCGGAGCACCAAACCATGAACACACTTGCTAGAATAAAAATATCACATTAACAAGCTTTCTACCATATACACAAGACCAAAAACAACTAGAAAAAGAACTGTAGAGAAAAAAATTCTCCTAGTTCATAGATAAACAACTCTGTCAAACTGGTTCACACATTAGTGAACACAACTTGCACTTTCCATCAATCTAGATGCTACAATCGAGAAGTTATCACCAACAGATGCCAATAAAAAATACTTAAGATCCACACAAGCATAGTATCAACACATAATAAATGTGGAGTATAGACCAGAGCACATTCAGAACAAACACAACATTATCTTCATTACTTATTAGTTTTCTCAATAGAACTTGGAAACTCGTCATATCAACACACCTACAACATCATAAAGATTTCTCCATGTACTCACAACATCTCAACAACATTTAAACAATACATGCTCAACCCGAAACATCTTGTATTGTGTTGACATCAATGACAACACCACCAAACTTTCTCATACTTGCAACAATCTCCCCCTTTGTCATTGATGGCAACACGTGATTTGAAAAACCATCAAAGACAACAATACACACTCTTTCAGCTTCTTTTTCTCTCTCCCTCTTACTTTTTTTCATATGAATCTCTCTCCCCCTTTGACATCAATGGAAAATACCAAAAAACGTCTGATCACTACCCCTTATGAGTGCACCCATACTACTCATACTACAACAATGAAACTTTCTACTCCCTCTGAGGATTAGACCCAATCACCAATCTAGATAAATGAGGAATTTGTAGATCCACTGGATTGATGCACCTCCATGTGGACCTAATTCAAAGGAGGTCCAATGACCCCCAACTTCTCCCTGAGATACTGAAAAGTATCCTTTAGAAGAGCCTTAGTAAATATGTTAGCTATCTAACACTTTGTAGACACATACTCCAACCTAACTTCATTCTCCAACACCTTTTCTCTCAAGAAATGATATATGATAGATATATGCTTTGTTCTTGAATGCATTACCAGATTCTTTGAATTTTTTTATAGAACTTGTATTATCAAAAAAGATAGGAATAGGCTCATCACATATCACCCCTATATCCTTCAAATTTTGTTTCTTCCATAACACTTGTGTGCAACAAGATGTTGTAGAAATATACTCAACTTGTACAATGGATAAAGAAACTGAATCCTACTTCTTACTAAGCCATGAAACCAATCTTCCACCAAGAAATAATGCTCCACCACTTTTACTCTTTCGGTCATCTACACAACTAGCCCAATATGCATTAGTGAAAGTACTCAAGGTAAAATCAGTATCCTTAGGATACCACAAGAAATAATCCAGACTTCCCTTAAGATATTTGAATATCATCTTCATAGATATAACATGTGCCTTTTTAGGTTGTACTTGAAATATGACAACTAAACATATTGCATGCATGATGTCCAGTCTTGTAGTAGTAAGATACAATAGTCCACCAACCATAGATTTGTACATTCTTTAATCAACTTTAGCAGATTCATCATCCTTACTCAGCTTGCATCTAGTTACCATAGGAGTACTAACTGGTTTGGAGTCGTCCATTCCAAAATTCTTCAGCAATTATTTGAAATACTTCGACTATGAAATGAATATCCCCTTATTAGTTTGATTTACTTGCAGTCCAAGGAAGAAATTCAACTCACCAATCATAGACATCTCAAATTATTTTTGCATCTCTTTTGCAAACCTCTTACAAATACCTTCATTTCCTCCAAATATGATATCATCAACATATACTAGGGTGATCCCACAATAGTGGTTTACAATTTTTGGCCAAACTGGACACTGAAATAGTTTTTTTTAACTAAATCTTCACTTTCGGGCACCTATAACGACTAAACCATGAGGAATTTGAAGATGATGCAAACTAGAGTTTCATGACATTTTGTTTGTAGATTCTAAATATATTTTTTTCAAAATTTTTGGAATCAGATTGCACTTCTTTTTCCATCTCCCTTAAAAACTAGTTTTTCTTCATAAAACAACATTTTTCAAAAGTGACGCTCACTGTATAACGCATAATTTTTTTTCCATGAAGGATAAAATTCTAATTATTTCGAATTTAGATTTGTAACTTTGATATCTAGTGCTTCCACTTGGTTAGATAGTTTTTTATTGAATATTTTTCCTTTAATCAAGTTTCGAAGTCAAACCAATTACAATTCAGACATAGTGCAACCGTATAATGCGTAACATTTTTCGTATGTATCAAAATTCAAATTTTTTTTGTGTGTTGTATCAAGGACTTCAATATCTAGTGCACTCATATTTTTAATTTTTTTTTTTTATAATCTGCTATTTTTCCACATTTGTAGAATAAAGAGATTGGTTTTTGGTGAAAAACTTACATTCACTAGAGATACAAAATAAATATAATAATAAAATTAAATTTATTTAAATTTATACTTTTTGGGAAGCTTATAATAAGGACTACATACTTAAAAAATATAAATTTTAAGTAAATTCATTTGATCTCCCAAAAGTTAAATCAAAAGTGGTTTTTTATCAGCATTTTGATAGGTGTAAAGGAGACTCCATTATAGGTATGGTTTAAAACTATCGGGGTTCTATCCAAGGGGGTTTGATCTAAGGTAGTTTGATCAAACCATCTTCAATTGTAATTATTTAAATGGATATTTTTAAGGCTTAAATCATTATAATTTCTAAAAATATGTGATTTCAGCAAAAATTAGTTCCTCCCAGAAATTGTAAACCAGCTTTGTGGGATCACCCACTACCACTATTAACATTCTATTTCCTCCAACCTTAAAATAAATATTGTTGTCTATAGAGCCTTTGTTGAATCCTTGTTGTGTCAGATAGTTAGATATCTATCCAATCTTGCATACCATGCTCTGGGAGCTTGTTCCAGTCCATATAATACCATTTTCAATTTACAAACCATATTCAGTTTGTTTGATAACTGAAAACCTACTAGTTGTTCCATGTACACCTCTTCTTCCAATTCTCCATTTAGAAATGTATACTTGACATCCAACTGATATACTTTGAAGTCTTCATAAGTAGAAAATTCCAAGAACATCCTAATAGCTTCCATTCTTTCCATTAGTGAAAATGTCTCCTCAAAATCTATGCCTTCAACCTGTTAATATCCTTTACATACATGTATTGCTTTATTTCTCACAACTTTACCATTTTTATTCAACTTATTCATGAACACGGGCACTTATTTCCAATTACATTCTTATTTATTGGTCTAGGAACTAGTTCCCATGTCTGATTCTTATCTATTTGCTACAACTCTTCTTTCATAGCTCTGACCTAGTTCTTATCTTTGCATGCTTCACTCACAGAATTAGGTTCTATCTTTGAAAGTAAACACAAATTTACCTCAGCTACTACTTTGCTTCTTGTCTTCACATCTTCACTCTTATCTCCAATTATCTGGTCTTCGTGATGATTCTTTTTTACATACTTAGGAGTCTTAGGAGTAGTTTCTAGGGCTTCTTCTTCTTCTTCACCCTATTCTTCCTCTTCCTCTTTATTCTCTTCTAGTATTATTTTGTAGACAGGATCATCTAGTTCAACTTCACTTATCTCAAATGGTCTATGCACTTCTTCATCAACCTTCATATTTGTACTCTCAAAAATTTTCCTCAATATTTTATTTAAGCATGTATATGCTTTGCTACTAGTTGAATACCCAAGAAAAATCCCTTTATCAAATCTAGCATCAAACTTCCCAAGGTTCCCATCATCTCTTTTAATGTAGCATTTGCTTCCAAACACCTTAAAGTACTTTATAGTAGGATTCTTACCAATCCACAACTCATAAGGAGTCTTAGTGTTGTTACCTCTTATTTGAACTTGGTTAAGAATGTAAAAAATAGTGTGGATTGCCTCTCTTCAGTATACATTATGTACATTTTCTTCTTTCATCATAGTTCTAACAACCTCATACACAATTCTATTATTTCTCTCAACAACTCCATTTTGCTGAGGAGTTCTACAAGCAAAAAATGTCTCTTTATGCCATGCTCTTCACAAAATGTATTAAACTCACTAGAAGTAAATTCTCCAACTCTATCAGACCTTAAGCACTTAATCCTTAGGTTCACTTCATTCTCTACTCTTGCCTTGAACACTTTGAATCTATCTAGAGCCTGAGTTTTCTCCCTAAGAAATGTAACCCATGTCATTCTTGAATAATCATCAATCAAAAGCATGAAGTACCTATCACCATTAAGGATTCCTATTCTTGTAGGGCCACAGAGATTAGTATAAACTAGTTCTAGCATTCCAGTAGTAGATAGCTCCTTTCCTTTAAAATTGCTTCTTGTTTTCTTTCCCAACTGACAACTCCTACACATAGTATTAGGCTTTGTAATCTTAGGAAAATCTTGGACAACCTCTCTTGAACTGATCCTAATCAAGTTATCATTTACATGTCGCATCCTCTGATGCCATCGTAAACTCTCATTAACTTGAGAAATAATGCACTAACCATTAACACCCTTAAGCTGATAGATGTTACCATATGTTCTTCCTGTAGCAACCACAGTTTCAGACCCTTTCCTAATCTCCAAATGTTCTCCTAAAACACAAGCTTAAATCCTTTACTATCCATATGTCCAAAACTCAAAAGATTATTCCTTAATCCCTTAACATAATAGACATCATTGGTATTGTGTTTCCCATAAAAAATAATAGATCCTTTCCCAACAATCTTTGCTCTAGAATCATCTACAAACATGACTAAACCACCATCATGCTTTTCAAGTTTAGTGAACTTAATTTTATCTCTGGTCATGTGATTAGAGTAGCCACTATCAATCACCCAATAGTCTTCATCCTATCTAGCATGAAATGAAGACACCAGAGTACCTTCCATTTCTTCCTTCTTTTTCTCCAAACCCTTTTCCCTTGCAAATATTCTAGAGTTAGCAGACAAATTTATCCTCTAAATCTAGAAACAAGCATTGATCATCATTATCCTCAAAATTAGATTCATCATAAGAGATTCTAGAATCTTCTTTACATAATACAACTTCTTGTACTTCTTATCCTTTATGTCTTTATGATCCCTATTCGAACATCTTGAAGCATAATGGCCAATATTTCCAAAATTGAAACATTTAAAAGGTAACATACCTTTGTACTTATCGGTACCTTTCTTCAGCTTTCTTGTAAAATTTGTTTCCAACTCATCTAAACTATCATCCTCCGGATCAATTTTTGTTTTTGTAGCTTTAAAAGTTGACTCTGTCTTCTCCTCTTTCTTTCCAAGCTTCCTCATCTCATATGCAGTCAAGGTGCCAAATAGTTGTTCTTTAGTATACTTCTTAGGATCATACATTTCCTCAATAGCTGAGACCTTATCACTATAACACTTCGGTAAGGTCATTAGAATCTTCTCTATTATATCTTCATCTGTTACAGTTCCCCCTTGATTCCTAACTTTATTTACTGCAAGATCAACACTCTAGAAATAGTTTGTAATATCTTCACTTTCTTCCATTTTCAAATTTCCATATATGCATTTTTTTGTTAGCTTCTTTGTCAATTTTACTCTATCATTTCCTTGATAGAGATCTTCCAACTTTTTCCAAACTTCATGAGTAGTACCCAAAGAAATAGACTTTGTTCGCTTAGTCTTAGATAAAGCACTGTAAATAGCATACCTTGCTTTGTCATTTTCCTCATATGCACAAATCTCATCAGCAAAAGAAGGACCACTTGTTAGATCAATATATTTCATCTCAATTGCCTTCTAGGTCTTGTAACCAAGAGAGATTAAGTAACCTCTCATCTACACTTTCCAGTCACTATAGTTAGATCCATTGAACACAGGGATCACCAACTTATGCACCATTGGATCTACCTAAAGTGGTTAATCTCTTCACCTAGGAACCAAAGTTCGGATACCAATGGTTGAAAGGTGCATGACAACTAAGAGGGGGGTGAATCAATTGTCACCTTGAATTTCACACACAAAACTTCAAACACTTGTTAACTTCACAACCATTCAATTCTATTATTAAGTATGAACATGAAATGCAGATAAAAGAAAGAAAAATTAGCACAATGAACACTATATTTTACATGGAAAACCCAATAAGGGAAAAACCACAATGATGATTAGCTCACAATATAAAGTACTTGAAAAATTGAATACAAAGAGGCTCACTACCAAGGGTTCACTGCCCAAAAGGACTTACTCTCTGAATACAAAGGATCACTGCCTACAAATAAGACTCACTATCCAAAAGGGAGGCTTACTACCTACAAATACAAAAGATAACATAAAGATCCACCACACCAAATTACACACATATGTAGCCTTGATAAGAAGATTGCAGAGACCATCAATTCACTACTTTCAAGAATCTAACACAATAAAGTATTGTTGCCTTAATATAGGGTATGTGCAGGATCATCATGGAAAAAAAAGGCCCTAAGTGGCAAAAAAATTAAAAAAATTAGAGTTAGGAAAGTCGATGTAAAAATTTGAATAACTTATCTATATTATTTCAAAAATATGTAAGAATAGAATCTATAGAAAATTGAATGTAGTTTCTAAACTACTAGGTTTATACACACACACACACACACACACACACACACACATATATATATATATATATATATATATATATATTTTTGGTGAAAATTTGAAATTTCAATGCAGTAGTACTTAAATTTTAGGGAAAAAATAAGAAGTAGGTTTCTATCTGACCACCCTAACCATAATAAAATGACTATATTTTTATAAGATTTTAGATATAAGTAGAGAAATCATGTATCGATGTGATGCATATTTTTTAATAATTTTTTTCCAAGTAAATAATTAATTATGAATTTTTTATTACAACTTTTAAAAAATATAAAAACTTGTATGTCTAACCACATTAACTTGGTCAAAACTTCATGAAATTCATTTTTTTTTAATCCTATAGTATGTGAAACATAGAATGTGATGCATGTTTTGTATTCAAAAAATATGATACCATTTGAAAGCTATAGATTTTTTTCAATCAGTCTATCCTTCCAAATATTACTGTCGAATCTTTGTTGATTACTAAGATAACTAAGTTTCTGTATATTTTCAAGTTGTAGGGTTTTAATGCATTAATGAAAAATAGCCTATAGTCTTCATCCAATATTTTTTAGATCTATAACTTGTAAACTCATAGAGAGAGGAAGGGTTGTGCCATATAGGGAATTTCCAGTAACCTAAACAGATTGTTTGCATCCTAATATTACTCATCATATAGGGAAGGTAGACAACTAGCTAGAGGGACTACATCTAACACCATACTAGGAGTATCCCTAGATTAGACGTGTGATGGGCCACTCCCATCAGGAGCATCATGATGGTTTCCCCATCTAAATTCCTTTTCTTTGCAAAAAAAACATTAAGCTCATTATGGACTTGTTGATCAAGTTTAGAAATTTCATTTTCATCATCCAAATTAATCACAATAGGAGGTTTTATGACAATAGTAGTTGTATGTTCTTGTTTCACTTCTTGTTTTAGTTCCATATCTTGTTTTTGTGAAAGTTGTAATTCTTGTTGAGTTGTTTTCACATGTTTTTAATTATCATGTACTATTTCATTCTTTTCTTCCAATTGACGAGCAATAAAATGATGCCTACGCCTACAATCTTTAGCATTTTTGTTTATTCTTGCATGGTTTTCAATATGTGATGGGGTAGGAGGGGGTCTATTGACCATTGTTCTCTTTTATTCCCTTAAGATAGGAACTTAAAAAACCACCAAGGGTTGAGAAACCACTATCTCTTTAGGTCAATACACTTGTTTTATCTTTGAAGGAACATAAGGAATAATTTGATTGTCTCTTGGTCTTTTATACAATATGTGTGGATGAACTGCAACATATTTACCTTGGATACTTCGAAGGGTTTTCGCTTTTGTATACACCTAAAAATGGACATGGAATTTAATTAATTAAATACTAGTTATTTAATTAATATTTAACTACGTATAAATAAATTCTCAATTTATTTATATTGTTCACCCTTCTCTAATTCTCCAAATCTAAAATCATATTCTTCTAAATTAATTAAATAAACAAATTTCCATAAGGTTGTTTTATTTAATTAATCTTCACTAATCTCAATTAGGAATTCAAGCACATGTATAAAAAAAAATTTGCCACCTCACCAAGGTCACATGAAATTAAATAATTCTAATTTTTAATTAGAATTATCTTCAACCAATTTTAAAAGCACATGGGTTATTCCTCACACACTTCAACCAATTTTAAAAGAACATGGTCTTTTCTTCCCACACTTGATTCTTCCATCCAAATGGCATGTTGTCTTTAGTCAAGGGGACAACATCTTTATTCTCTCCATCTCCACCATCCATTCTTCTTGGTTGACTCTAGACTGTTGATCATTGCCACCTCACCAGATGCTTGGAAAAGGCTATAAATACAACCCTTGGGAATTGTATTTTTCAATCCATATTTTGAATACAGTTATTATGCAGGTTTATCATTGGAGATTTGGAGCATTTTGGAGTCTTATAGTTACATCTAGCTTCATGTTTTTCTTTGAATTTACATCTTTGCTTTAAATCTTGCTTCATAGTTGCATTTTATGTCTCATCTTGAATCATAGTTTAATTTTAGATTAGTTCATTTTTAGTTTGCATTTAAGCATATGTAGAATCATATATAGATCATTCTAGTTCAATGCCATAGTATCCACCTCCACTTGTTCATTTATCACACTCTCCATTATCATTTCCATCACATATTTTCATATAGGAAATGCATTAGTTTGCATATTAAATATGAAATCTTGTTTCCTAAGTTGTCATTTTAACAACCATTTTTCACATAGAAATCTTAGGGCCAAATGGTTTAATAAATCCTTAGGAATAGAGGACAATGAGATGTTCTCAAAAGATTTGTTGAAATCTCTAAATAGAGTAGTTTACTTGCAAATATTTGATATAAATTGTTTCATTAAGCTTTGTGTTGATACTAACTTTACACATTTCACACACACATAGCTTCAATCATAGGTTCATCCATAACTAGTGGAGGAGGAAGATCAATCATAGTCTTATCGTTTTTAGGAATATTGGTAAGAGATAACTTTGTTATGTGTTTTTCCTTAAAATTTGGGTACAACCTAAAAAAGAAATCCTAACAAAGTTTAATAGGTTCAATAGGTTCAGGCCAAGAGAAATCTAATGAATTTTTTTTGTGGGAGGATAAAGTATTAAAACCACTATGATGCACTATAAAAATTTGGTTTTCAAATGGGAACTTTATGTGCAGTTGTGAATAACTAACAAAACAACATTCATGGAGTGCAGTCATGGGAAACCTAACTTCACACATAATTGATTCAATGTAAGGATGATGGATAATGATGCATATATTTTTTTTGGTCCAAACTTAAGAGGGAGAGTGATCAAAACTATCGTAGGTAAAGAAAAACCATCACGAGTTTTCAATTGTGCTTTCAATTGTTCATAAAAATCTTGATAAAGTTCATGCACAAAAAATAATTCCTTAGTGATCAAATTCTCTACACACATGAGATCAATGAGTATCCCAGTTGTACGATTTCCATTAATATATCTAGAAATATATAGAGGACCATCAAGTGTGTGTATGGATGTGTCAATATGGGTAAAATTAATGTCAAGTAACAAAGTTTTTTGACCCTCACAAGGTTGAACATCTATGAGAATGACCATTTCTTATAGGCCATCCTCATCATCACTCTTAGTATCATCCTTATTATTATTATTATCATTTTTATCAATATTCATCTCATCATTCTTAACATCACCAACTTGCACAACATTGGATGAATGGTTTAGAATTGTATTGGTGAAAATTTGCAAGTTTTGGCTAGGCAGGGCAACAAACTTATTCCCTTGATCATCGATACCACCTAGTAGAGTGATTAGAATCAATGAGGTCTTGAAATTAATATTTAAGATTCATGCATCATTTTATATCATTTCCACTTGTGTGATGATATTGAAAAAAATTATTTTGATTGTAACTTGGAGGTAGAGGTTTAGTTGTGTCCACAAGTCTAATAGGATGCAATCAAATTAAGATCTTATTCAAAAGTTGTAACATGATCGAATGGAGGGTATTAAGTAATTAGATGAATCGTCCAACTTGTGATCTAAATTGGTATGGGTTTGAACTTATGGAAGAAAATTGAGGGTGAATGTGGTTGGTTGTTTGAGGTGTATGTAACTTGATAAATTATTTATTTTTCTTCTTGAATGGTTGATAGTTGTTTGGAGGTACATATTTGGATTTCTCAGTAGGATTAGATGAAGATGTCTATTCATATTGACTAACCAAATTTTGATAGTCATGAAGGGTTGTACACAAATGTATAAAGGACATATATTTTATCAACAAGATTTTATCCCTTATGTTAGGTTGCAATTTTTCAATGAATACTCTTTAAACATTTGCATTAGGAAGAGTAAGGTTGATTTGTGAATAAATAAACTAATAATTCCCTATAAAGTCTATGACCTTTTTCTTTGGTCTCTCACTATATCAATTAATGTGATTTTAGGTCCAATTTTGACTTGGAAATGTTTGAGGAAGGCCTAAACAAGTTCATTGAAAGAGTTGATTAAGTTATTTGGAAATGAAAAAGACCATTCTAAAGTCGTGTCTTTCAATGACCTAGGAAATATTTTAGCCACAATTTTATCTTCAAATCTTATGAAGTCATTAAACAAAGTCATTTTCACTAATATATTATTTCTAGGGTTCCTTTACCATTCTACTTGTCGAATCTGGGTATCTGTATGTTTTGTGGCATTGGTGTTTTCAAGATTTCAAATAACAATGGGCTTATTTTAACATATTGCAATGGTTGTCCATTTTGGTTTTTGCTCAATGTTGAGATTTTTTATCGAAGTGAGGTTACATTTTGTAAAAGTTGTTTAATAATTGAATCATTGGTTGACATTTCTTTTGGAATGTGGTGAATATGGTGGGATTATGTAAGTGCTTGGTTGACTAATATGTTGAGAATTTATGAGGGGATGAAACTTGAGGTGTCACATATGAGGACCCAAAACCATAAGGATTTTTAGTGGAAAGGCCTAATGTTGGAGTTATACCAATGCTTTGTTGTATTATTGAAGAAATAATTGGGTTTGTGAATGTAGGGGTAGAAGCTATAGTTGTAGGGAGGGAGACTTGATTTCCTCCTTGACTTTGAGAGTATCCCAAAGCTTGAGCAAAACTAACGAGGTTTTGCCACATCACCCAATTTTGTTCAGGTGGGGTTTTTCACTATTGGGAATAAAAAAATTTTAAGAGTGTTGCAAGGTGTTATTTTTCTCCTTCATAATATCAAAGGCCAGTATCCACTTCGATGACACCATTGCTGCTCACACAATGACCAGATCAGATTTTTTCCAACAAAGGTTTTCATGGAGCTACAATTCTTCTCTAACACAAAATATTTTTTAGTAGCTCCCAATATTCTAGATTCATAGATGGTTACAAAGATCACTACAATGAGCAGCTCAACCTTTATTGCCCAGATTTCCATAATTTGATATGATCTTCATCAAGGTTTTGAGATCACATTTTTTCTACCACTTGTTAGGATTTTTTTTTTTAATGCAGTGGAGAGTTCTTTTTGCTTTTTTGTTTTCTTTACCTTATAGAAGGGAGTTTCCAAGCCTCTCTCACTAGTTCTAGTTATATTCAGATGGAACAATAGGAGTTCGAAGATTCTTTATAGTATTCACATTTCTCTTTAGAAATTTTGTAATGAATATTAAGATAAATTTCTAAAGAAATTAATCATACTTAACACTTTTGTATTATTTTTGAGTCAAGTAACATAAAGAAGAAAGATGTATTAGATTGTGCCTGTCACCTTTATCCTATATTTTTATTCTCTATTCATATACACTAATGCCTTGTGTCATTTTTTTAGGTATAATATTGATAAGTGGTTCTAGCTTAGACCTATAGTGAACTAAACCATGTCTTGGTACTCTTTCATTTCTTGTTAAATATTGTGTTATATTTCACACTATGTTGTTGGGGCAGGATAGTTCTATAGGGTTTTCAAACATCATATTCAATATCAAATTCATCATATTCTATCAAACCTTAATGGGTGCTTCCCATGAAAGGATTTAAATGAATTATCTATGCTCGTGTAGGCCTTAGTTGCTCATTATCTTTTCAACAATGAAGGTTCTTTGGCATTCTATGTTCATTTTATTAGAATTAGGAACTTGTTTGGGTTTTGAAATGTTGTAATCACATTGTGGTGCATCAGTTTAATTATAATTTATTTTTGTATTTCCTTCTCTCTTTTCCCAAACAAAAGGAAGATTCAACTTCTTTAAAAATGTTGAAGGTCATTCAATGAAGCATAAGAAGGTTCCCCATTCATTGAATTTCCCATAAGGCTATTTAGAGAGGCACAAGCTTTTATGATCAATAGTTCTTTTTTTGACACACCTGGTGGGACCAAGATCTTTCACAACATCTGATACCTAGCCTTAAATATGCACTTGAATCAGATTGATCAAGAAGGTTACATACAAAGTCAATAGACTCATGCCCAGTATCCAAACAAGGGCATCTTCTAGAGTAGTTTTCAGTACTCCTAATTACCTTATTTTATTCCTTAGAGGAGACGGGTTACAAGTTTAGTATTACCTATTAGAGGGAATGAATCTAAGAGTACAAGGCCCAAATCTAGAGCTCTATCTACTCCATAAATTGATAGATATTTTTAAATTAGAATACCTATTTTTGAAGTTCATAGAAGTTTTTTCACCATGATTCAACAACCAAGGAATTTTGTGACATGGGATAGTGGTAGTCCACTAGTTCTTCCTACCCCTCCAAATTTTTGGGTTTTTTATCCCCACTAATGCTCTCAAATCAATTCCAAATTTTACCAGAGAATATTTCAAAATACTATTGGAGCATCTCCAAGATGTCATGGATGTTTGCACAATTTATAACATCACAGAGAAAAATGTATCCCTTAGATTATTGGTTGCATCCTTTAAAGGAAAAGCTTGGGACTAGTATAGATCACTAACTTCTAATTCCATTAGCACTTGGGATGAACTCGGAGATAAGCTCCTTGATCACTTTGTAGAAAAGGGAGACCAATCATGTCTATTGCAGTAGCTAATAACCATCAAAAGAGCACCTTAGAAGACCATGAAAAATTTCAATACTAGGTTCCACAAAACCTAGAAAAGGATCCCCATGTCGATGAGACCACCACCAACAATGGTATTCATATTTTACTTAAAGGGCTTCAATTCAAACATTGTGGTTATTGTGTAATGCTTGGACATGACACCCTCCCTAATGCATATGATCTAGTTGTGAGATCGAAGAATAGTCTAATTGACATTGAGAAGCTCCCACCATGACCACTAATGTTGATGTTTGTAGAAATATCTAGTTGGATGCAAGAGGAAGAAACCCCTAGTATGTCTACTGCACCTTCAACATCAATGTATGTGTACCCTGGTACACAAGCAAGCACATTGAGTTCTTCTTCTCTATCCATGGATATGAATGAGATCAAAAATTTACTAAGGACATTTTCAAATGAGCTTGTCATCATAAAGCACCAACAAGAGGTACCATTGAAGCTTTCTTCTCAAAATTACCAAGGAAGAAGACCTCCCTTCCAGAAAGATTCATACTAAGGGGCTTCAAGAGGGAACAACCAGCCATCATTAGGCTAGATAATCTTGATAACTACTCCCCTCTAGATCATCAAGTCTATCACAAGAAAATACTTAATGTTGACATAGAATAACCTTGTGGAATACATAAAAACTTGGTGCTTCCGATGTAGTGATTCCCATATGCATCAAAATTTTCCAAGAGGAAATCTCCAACAAAAGGTGGTAGAGAAAAAGATCCAAGGCATTCTTTTCGAGACCAAAAAATATCAATCTCTTGGGATAAAGAGTAGTAGAATCTATGCTTAGATGCATGGAATGTCTTTGGAACAAGAGATGAACATCTCCCATGACCAAGAACTCTTTTCTTAGATGGAGGGAGAAGACTCAAGATTCACCAATGAAGTGCTAACAACAGGTGCACCACAAGTACATTCAGATTACAACACTCAATCAAAATGAAGGCTTACTAGGGAGTACATGCCCCAATCCCCACAAGTGTAATTAATGTAGTAGCCACAACTACATGCGTAATAATTATCGACCCAACAAAAGGTAACAAACAAAGAAATCAATCCACCTATGAT
This sequence comes from Sequoia sempervirens, assembly GCA_007258455.2. Taxonomy (NCBI): domain Eukaryota; kingdom Viridiplantae; phylum Streptophyta; class Pinopsida; order Cupressales; family Cupressaceae; genus Sequoia; species Sequoia sempervirens. The sequence continues at coordinate 170,335,723 of VDFB02353493.1, read as the reverse complement.
GGATCAGCCAGTTTTGAAACTAAGAGAGGTGATTCCAAATCCAAAAGTACCATCAATTAGGTTACTTAATGTGGAGGAGACACTGAAGAAAGCTCATGTCAATGTATCTTTATGGGACATTTTGGCTATCCCACAACAAAATTCCTTATTATAGGATTCTCTTAAGGAAGAAGAGTAACCCTCACAACCAGTCCCAATCCCAATTCACAACCAATAGAAGGAAGAAATGGACAATCAAGGGCCTCCATCTTAAAAGGCCACAACATTCATGAATATCATCAAAAAAATGGAGGGAAGAGAGGTATGTAAGCCAAAACTTATTGCAAGGTGTTACTCTTGATCTCCTCTTCCTATGCTAGGCATAGTCAAGTATGGCACTTGGGATATGTGACATAGTTTAATTGCCTCATATGGATCTTGATCTTATATAAATCGAGTGGTTGTATTGTGCATTAATAGGTCAATCTTTTGGGGCAATGGAAACCATCTTTGCAACAATTGGTATTAGAGCTGAGGTCACAGGTTTGAACCCTGCGCTTGTGCTAGGAGGGGATTGTTGCAAGGTGTGACCCTTGGTATCCTCTTCCTGTGGTAGGCATAGTCTAGCATGGCACTTGGGCTTCATGACATGGTTTAACTACCTCCTATGGATCTTGATCTTGCATAAATCCAACGACTGTATCAGGCATTAACAGGTCAATATTTTGGTGCAACGACAGTCATCTTTGCAACAAAAACTACCCTTTCTTCTTAACTCTCATTGTGGGAGATGAATTGTTGCATAACAATATGATAGATTCAAGTGCCAACACCACTCTAATGGTTAAATTAATATTTGATGCCCTAAATTTGAAATGTAAGCCCCTTGAAAAAGGAATATGTAGCTAGATGGGAAGAAGGTTCTAGCTATAGGCCAAATTAAAAGCCTCCCTTTAACCATATATTCTTTCCCAAGTCAAATAGTCACCTAAGAAGTGGTTGTAATTGACATCCCCCTATTTGTGAGATGTGATTGGCAAGATATTTCATAGCCAAGATCAGTAGATACCTGTCTCTCAATCAGTCCCATCTAATATTGAGGACCAAGCACAATAAAAAGATGAAAATATTTTTTGAACCTCTTCATCCTGAGCATATCATAGAAGATGCAGTAATGAGATTTGAAGTCACACACACATTTATTTCCAAGAAAGAGATGTACTACATCAAGATTCTTGAGGAAGAGGAGGCCATGGGAGATTGAATCCCATAAGAGGAGGTCTTATTGAATCAATTTATAGATTCTGACGCTTTTGGAAAATTTTCATGCTATTGGTTTAGGTACGTACATCAATTTTGTTGAAGACGAGGCCATGGTGAAGCTAATCAAGGAATAAAGGGATTCAAGTGACCACTCAAAAGATGAACATAGCTTGTGGATGTTGCACTTTGACAGTGCCAAATGTAAGGTCAAATCAAGAGTAGGGATTCAACTCATATCTCCCATGAGATTAGAAACTATTAGAGCTTTCTAATTCCAATTCCCATGCACAAACAATGATGTAGATTATGAAGGCTTGGTTCATGGCCTGACACTTCTAGAACAAATGAGCACTGAAGGGATACAAGTGTTCAGAGAATTCAACCTAGTAGTGAAACAGGTCAAAGAACAAGTGGCCATGAAGAATGTAAGAATGCGATCATATTGGCTTAGGGTGTTGAACTTAATAGAAGGGTCCAAGGCCTTCAATATCTAGGTAGTCCCAAGATCACAAAATACTACCACAAATAGAATGGCCTCAATTGGATCACAATTTGAGTTAGCCTTTGATCATAGCTTGGACCAAAATGTAGTGCAGGTCATAGTTCAACCCTTGATCCCCAACAATAATAAAAACTAGCAGGTCTTCAAGGATGATGCCCAAATTTCCATGTTCCTACAATAGTTGGGTCAATTCACTAAATAAATGTAGCCTAGATTTGACAAGGCATACGAGGAGTAGATGATTCAACTCAAAATAAATAAGCTCCCAAGAGGTCTAATTACTCTATAGAACCTCTTCAATTGTGAAGATGCAAGGAATGGTAAGTGATGGTTCACTGCCGACAAGGAAGATAATGAAAACCTTGATGTCAAAAATGACAGAAAGCTTAATTATGAGAGGAATGTTCCAAAAGAGGATGAAGAAAGGTTGAGGTCACTTTTTCTCAAATATGATGGATTCATAGCTTGGACCTATTATGATCTAAGAGGATGTGATCGAAACATAATCCAACACACCATCAACTTAGTTGAAGGGTCCAAGCCAATCTGATAGAAGAAAAGGCTGATTAATCCAAAGGTGGAGGCCTTAATGAAACAAGAGCCCAAAAGGTTAATCAAGTCCAAAATTATATATGTAACCAAGCATTCTACCCTGGTATCTAATTTGGTTTCGATTCAAAAGAAAAATAGCGACATCCAACTGTGTGTGGATTTCAGAGACCTGAATAAGGCATCCTTGAAGGATCATTACCCTCTACATTTGATGGAGAAGATCTTATAGATTTTCATAGAGTTGGAAATGTTCTTTCTACTTGGTGGATTTTTTAGGCTACAAGTGGGTCAATGTAAAAGTTGAGGACCAACATAAAACATTGTTCACCACCAAATCGGGAATGTTTGCCTATGCAAAGATACCTTTAGGCCTATCCAATGAAGAAGCCACTTTCCAATGTGCAATGAATGTCATGTTTAAGGATCTAATAAATAATATCATCCTTATTTATTTGGATGATTTGATAATATTCTCAAAATCCAAGGGTGACCATTTTGATCACCTAGAAAAAGTCTTCTAGAGGTGTTGATAGTCTGGGGTTTCTTTAAATCCAAAAAAATATGTTTTCAAGGTACTACAAGGAAGTTTTCTTGGCTTTGTGGTCTCTAAATCTAAGGAATAGTTATTTATCTCAAAAGGGTTAAATATATAAGAGAATTTCCTTTACTGGTCAACCAAAAGGGAGTCCAATCTTTCTTAGGAAAGATTAACTTTGTTAGCAGTTTTATTTTAGATTTTACGAGAATTGCAAAAACCTATTACGTTAATGTTGAAAGTGGGCCTAGCTTTGAAGTAGAATCCAAAAGGAAAGGATACTTTCAAGAAGATAAAGGTATCTATCTCTATTGATTCGATGTTAACTAACTTGGATTTTCCAAAATATTTCATTTTATATGTTTACAACAGTGAGCATAGTATATCCACTATCTTGGCACAAAAGAACAATGAAGAAAGCAGAGAATACCCCATCACTTTCCATTCGAGGAATCTAAATGGGTATGTGACTAGATGCAATTTTGTGGAAAAGTAGGCCTTTATTGTTGTGAAGAGCCTAAAAAAGTTTCAACACCTAGTCTTAGCAAGAAAGATTATAATTCTTGTTGCTCACCCTAGTATAAGGGAATATAGTGGAAGGGAAAATCATTGAGAAAAGAGCCAATTGGATCACCAAGATCTTGGAATATGACATCAAGATTCAACCCATGAAACTAGTCAAGGGAAGAGGCCTATGTGAATATCTTACTAAAGAGATGAATCTCGGTATGGAAATTAAAAAGACCGATCAAGTCTTCATAAATTAGTTCAAGTCAGATGAATCTTGGGTGACCGATAGGATAAGGTTCATGCAAATTGGTAGGTACCCGACCAATATTACTACACACAAAATGAGGTATTAAAGGATACAAGGTGTCAGTTATATACTAATTGAAGGAATATTTTTCAAAAGGAATTTTAACGGTGTCCTCCACTACATAGAAAAAGTACAAGCCAAAATAATGTGGGCTGGTTATTATTAGCGCAACCTTTTTTTAGAATGTCATGACCTAGTAAAGAAATTATCACAATGCCAATTCTTTTTCAACAATCAAAAGAATTCCACCATGCCTTTGCACCCAATCTCTAATAGAGAAACCTTTCATGCAATGGGGCTTGGACTTCATGTGGATGATTAATCACATCTCTATCTTAGGACACAAGTGAATATTAATAGTGAAAAACTACTTCACCAAATGGACAGAGGTGACCCCTCTTAAAAATGCTATTGAAGTCAAAATCATTAACTTTCTTGATGAACTAATAGCTAGGTTCAACTCTCCCAAAACCATCATCTCTAAAAATGCATGAGCCTTCATAGGGACTGGGATGTTGGAGTTCACCCTCTAGCACTAAGTCTATCTCAATACATCATTGAATTATTATACATAAGGGAATGGACTTGCAAAGTCCACAAATAAGAATTTGATTTGAGTGATTAAGCACATTGGCTTGAAATATCAGAGAGAGTGGCACACACAACTACAAGTGGCCATGTGGGGAGACTGTGTCACTCTAAAATAAATTCTAAAGGCTTCCCCTTATTAAATAGTGTATAGAAAAGATGTAGTTCTACCTATCTTTATGGAGATTCTAGCATTACAACTCTCAAAGTCCTTGGAGGTGGAGGAAAATAGTAGCTTAGAGGTAAGACTACCTGAGATGGTATACCTTTTGGAAAAACATGAGAAGGTGTTCAACACCATGATCAACTACTAATAGGTGGTTAAGAGATGGTTTGACAAAAACTACTCTAACCTTGGTTTCAAAGAGGGAAACCTAATCCTAAAATATGATCAGCACACCACAAAACTAGGGCAACATACCAAATTTTATGCTTTATGGAAAGGTCCTTTTCACATTTTAAGATGCAAGGGAAGAAATGCCTATGAACTAGAGGACATGGATAGAAATGCTATAGGAATACTAGTGAATAGTATCCATTTAAAGTTTTTTAATTAAAACTCATGATACATTTTCTTGCATTTTTTATACTTTATGTACCCTAGGTATAAAATTTTGTAAAATATGCCATGTTTGAGAGAAACACAAGATATAGAAAAAGGAGAAAGGCTATATATTACATTTATATAATATCATTTACATATAGTTGCATGCAATTAGGCATTTTTAAAAACTAAAAAGAGCTTGGAAAACTTTGTGCAAAATTTACAAAACTAATATCCTTTTCCAAATGGCTAAAATGATTTAAAATTCCAACCCAAATGGAAGAAAGCTCCTACATAGTGACCATGGCTAGCATAAAACATGACAAAATCATCTGAGGATATAGCGATGGAAGCCCTAACCAAAAAAGTATAGTTCTAAGGAATATGATGAGGGGTCAGTCTTCAATTTACACCACTATTCCCCCAAGATTGTATACACATCGTGGAAGTTAGTGTACCACTCTACACCGTAGACTAGCTTGATGTTATTCACATTGAGGAGGAAAGAGTTGGTAGGCCTTTCCCACTAGCAATGTCACTCTAGTGTAATGGTCAAAAAATTGGAGAGCAAAGGAAGCCACAACACCAATTCAAAATTTTCAACTTGATGCCAAAGGTCCATGGCTAAAGGGATACCAAGACCTAGGACAACCACATTGATGACCTCTTCCAGACCCACTAGATAGTCTTTGGAGATAATTTTCTTTGCCAGATCCGACACGTAAGGCTTGGGGATGTTTAGATCTAGCAAAGAGGTCACAAACCTTGAGACCATGTCTGTATTTTCTCAATAATGGTTGGAGTTGGATATGAAGTCTACTCCCAGCACCCACATAAACATGGTGATTATTAGGCAGTTCTTCATTTTTCAGAAGCTACTTAATTATCTCATATGTAACCTCTCCTACAAAAGCTACTTGATTCTTCCAACCTAAGAGCATAGTTGAAGTGCCTATAAATTCAAATGTTGAAAGAAATCTTGAAAAATGAGAAGTAATTTTTATGATGGAATAAGAGGCAATTTATAGAGAAAACAAGCCAAAAAAATTCCAAACAGAAAACTTTTCCTTTGCCAAAATGACAATGAGAAATGCAAGTTGGTGAGTTGGTGTGAAGGGAAATTGTACAAAGAAGGATTCACAAAATCTCTCGTAATCGATACAAGTGAACTAGCATTAATTCCATGCATGCTTCCCATCGCCAAGTGTCTTGCCACCTTCTTTCCTAATTAACATTACCGTGTGAAAGGGCCGCTATTAATGCCACCTCCTTCCTATTTAATGCAAATTTCTTCTCAGTTTACGCCTCAATTTTTTTAAGTTTTTCCTTCCTTAAAAGACACATGTGGAAAGTTCCTAAATTCCCTTCCCAAAATGGAGTTTACATTCCCCAAAAGGTAGGCATTTAATACACATGTATGATCTCATTGGCAGTGCTCCAGAGGTTAACTATGACAACCATGCATTTATTTCTAGTATGATTAAATGCTATGAACACTAAAAAAAGCATTAATAAGTGAGAAAATTATAAGTATCAAACTCTCAAATTCAAGGGTAAAATTCTTAGTTGTAGAGGTAGTTTTTAACAAGTTCATTGAAATTCACGAGAAATAGCAGCTCAAGCATAAACTTCTAGAAGGAATGTCGAAGTAACTTCAGTAGATTCTCATTATGTCAATGTCTTTGGGTAGATTTCTTTCGCTAACCTACCAATTCCTGAGTTGAGAAATTTTTTCTACACCAAATTCATAAAGCATGGTGATCGCATCAAGCTAGAGCTAATCAAAGATTACATAGATAATATCTTGATCCAAAGATGCACACAAAATCTAAGATTTTGTGAGAAGGAGCCCTCTAGAGGAGAGTTTCCAAATTAAAGGCTAGAAATATAGAGTCTCTTAGAGTGTGAATTTGGCACTATCGCCTCCTCCAATATATGTTTCCATAGACACATGTTTACCTGGAGTTGGTGGACCTTTGTGCAAAAAATCTCAACAAGGATACTGAGGTTATTCATGGTGAAAATATAAAAATCACCATTAGTGTGGGGGATATTAGGGATATGCTATGCATTCCCTTCAACCAAACAATAAAGGACTTTTCAAAAGGAAAACTAGGATATTTTTGGAACAAAAGAATAGACAAACTGACCTTTTTCAACAATGAGATGTGTCATGAGGACAAAAATGGAAATACTAGTTTCCATTTGGTGTATAGCCTATTCAACAATGGTTTGTAGGCTATCTTCTCAATGCTGTCTTTTGTTTATTGCCTAGCTTATGATAATGATGTTTATGAATATCAAATGGATTTATCCCTCAATCTTAAGAGGTTGACAAGGTCTTTTCAGTATGATTTCATCATGATGATTTTTGAGAGAATGCTAAGGAAACTAAGAGATTATAGCCTTTCCTTCAAATTTAGGTATTCCTCTTTTGTCATACATTTGATTTCACATGTAAACCCTAGGTTTTTTGGTGAGTTATTGGCATTGGATATAAGCGATATGACGGGGTTAATTAAATTAGTATTAGTATGGACACCCATGCTTTCAAAAACCTCAGATTATTACACCTTTGTTGATTTATTCCTAAACCCATTCTCTATGATTTTTCTTAATGGCCTAATCTCGTCAAATTGTCTAGTGAACATTTGGCCTAGATGGGTGAAAATATGCCTCATTTTGATTCTTTTTGTAGATGGTATTTCAATCTCCTTAGACTCCATGGCTTTGTAAGAGAGCCTTTTAGATTTACTAGGTGTGTAAAATACCAAACACTTTCCTTAGAAATGTACCTCCAATTAACATTTGTTGATAAAGCCTATGGCATTGGTTCCAAGAAGGAAAATATTTATAATGCCCCTCAGTTTTGGTAAGTGTATAATAGTACTCTCAAAGAGAGAGGAAAGAGAAAATATAACCAAAAATTTGGCTTACCTTGGCCTAGGCCTCATTTACGATACATGGAATTAAAATTTAGATGGGTTCCTACCCATAAAGCATGAGCCATGACCATACTTGGAAGACAAGCGGAATCTAGAGAGGGATGATGATGAAACACATTGAATTAACCCTCCTGTAATTTGTGTGGCCCCCATGGCTCTCCATTTATCAAGTACTACAAGAATTTAGGGAAGACATCTCAACGGACAAGTCCTTAAAGAAACAATTGAAGAAGGACTAGTCTAAAAGGAAGATAGCCAATTTAAAAAGACATTGACAAGAGATCAAAAAGCTAAGTGCCCTATACAACCAAATCTGCAAAGATGAAACTTTTGAAGGGATTTATGATGGGGAGGTTGGGTCTAGTTTTGACATACCTTCCAACCCACCACCACCATGGGATTAGGGAGCAAATACCATCCTTTCTTGTCAACATGTCAACAAGAACAAGATAAACCCAATTATCTATGAGAAAGGGTTCAGTAGTGCAAGGAAATCAAGATTCATCGAAATCATAAGATGAGGGATCTATTGCAACAAACTAGCCCCCTACAAAGAGAAAAATAATACAAGGTTTGTGTAGGAAAATGCCTCAAAGAGAAGGATGATAATGAGGAGGGAACCTTTATCTCCCAAGTGCCTACAACTCCCACAGTGCAAGTAAGGTTCTTCACCTGCCCTTCTTCCTTATTTTGCTTCTATGGTTTCTTCAGCCCCTCTATCTCCAACCCAAATTACTACCACTACTAATCCAACCACATCAACCATATCTCTTTCCATAATTACCATTAACTCTCGTTTGGAGGTCCTGCACAAAAAACATGCACCTTCAATCATATCTATGGTTGATATTTTAATCCCTATGTCAAAAGACCAGTTCTTGACACTTGACCAACCCATGTTACAGGTTTCATGACCTTTACCCACTTCTAAGCATATGCTCCTTTTTACACTACCACTCAGCTCACTATGATTACCGCTTTGCACATATCACATTATTGGCATGGTATTCTGCCTTTTTCACCAATACCATTAACCTTCCCAATAGCTTCCCCCCATGGTCATCCATCAAAAAATACCCCTTTTTCTATTAATTATGGCCTCCCTTCTAGTTCCCATTACAACACAAAAGTATTGAGTCTTCTCCCTTCATACTTATGTGGACTTGTGCAAATTGGCTTGCAGAGAAAGGAAGCAAAATTAGTTAGCAAAGGCCACAGTAGCTCCTACTTCCCTTGGGTTAAAGGAATGTTTTGATGAGGAACAAAGATTTATGATGATATTAGACATGGATCCTCTCATCTCTAAACTATAGCCTGGAGAAATGTAATATGAGGATTATGAGATCTAAAATTTAGGCCTAAATCTAAGTGAAGCACTTCCCTACAACAAGGTGTGCCTCATGAAGGCTACATAGAAGGTAGTATACATTGAATATCTAAAGTTGGTGAAAATTTTGAAGAAATGAGAAGAGGAATTGGTGAATGTAAAGGCCATAGTTGATAGGCACCAAGTGGATATTAAAGTAATTGATATAAAGATTGATCATTTGAGGCAGATCCAAGAGCAATAGAATACAACAACTATGTAGCTTCAAACTATTCAAATAGATAGGGATCAAATTTTAACTAAGATTAAAGAAATATCACTTGATATTGAGACCTGGTGCAAGAAGGGAGAGAGTTTGAAAGCTAAACTACAAGATGCAATAGATGAGTTCCAACACAGAAAAAATGAACTCTCTAACATAATGGAGCAAAGAGATCGAGAGTGTGAAGATCTAGGAACGAAGCTGCAAGAAATGCAAGGAAAATGGTCTAAAGCATCAGATGAAGCAAAATAGCCGTGTGAGCAGTTTAGAAAGGAGAATAATGAAATATAGGGAGAATTATATAGAATTTGATCCTAGGTTATAGATGAAAAGAATACCAAGGAATTGGTAGAAAAGTAGCTTGAAGAAAAGATGGAATAGCTACAAAAAATACAATATGAGTTATCTGTTGTTTCAAGTCTTTAAGAGAAAGGCCAATGGGGTATTAATTCCAAGAAGACCTCCAAAACTACTAGATGGTCATTGAAACAAAGAAGTGGGAGAAACAAAATTTAGATTCCATCCTACAAACCTACAACAAAGAAATAGGATGACTATGCCTTGAAATTTCAAGTGCTTTGGAGAGAGTCAATAAGCTACAAGAGGATATAAAGCTAAGGAGTATCAGGTACAACAAGATTAGGATATGGCACAAAGGACTGAGTTTCTCCTTGTACTACATAAATTATTTTCCTCATGTTGGGAAAAAAATTAAGTAGCAATGGCATCCCTGGAGCTAGCTCTAAGGTTTATGGCCGATACACAAGAGCTTAACACAAAAATTGGTTTGACTATTGAATAGATCTTACCTATGGTTACTCCTTGTTCCATGGAGTTGAGAAATTTAATAGTGAAGCTTTATAAATTTTTTGAGGAGACTTTGGAAGATATTGGGATTCCTGATTGAAGAGTAGTTTCCATGAAGGAAAATTAATTCTTTATTTGCAACCAGGCTACCCAAAAGAGTAGGAATTTCTAGATTGCATTAGATGACAAGGTTAAAAGAATGAGAGAATATTTTGAAGGTTTAGTCCAATTAGAATTTCTTTCTTCTTTCCTAGCTAATGGAGTAGTATTAATGGAGGAATAGATTAAGAACTTGCATTAGAAAAAAAGCAACATGATCAGTCACCACTCCAAAAATTAAGCCCAATGCCAAGCGCAAAATAAATTGAAGACGTACTCTTTCCCTTGGATCGACTCTACTTTCACATTAGTGCAACACATGCCATATTAGGTGAAGTATCCTTTCAGGAGATACTTGACCTAGACCAAGATTTTGAGATGTTGCACACACTTGCTCCACCTTGTAATGAAGATTGGAAATCTTTACATTCAACATTCCTCAAACTCTAAGGACCATAGGTCTTTTTTTTCTCATTTTTCTATTCTTATTCTTTTCTCTAGGTTCATGCCTCTATAGGAAAAGGTCCCCTGTGAGTTGCTAGAAACTATGGAGCTATATTTTTCTCTAGGTATATTAATGTTTTTCTCCTTGACCTTTCAGACCCGAAGTTTTCCATCTTTCAACTTTTGATGTTCACTCCACCATGTGTCATGCTAGTGCATTTTTAGGAGGTTGCAGGTTTCCTTTTTTGCTAAAAGATGTGCAATGGTGTCACATAGTGGTTGTGCAAATTTTTGAATATCACACTACTATTGGGCACAGAGTCAAACACATGGCCGCCTTGCATGGTTTTTCCACAAGCTACTTGATGAAGCTTGAAGAACACGTGCCAATGTGCCACACCACCTAATTTTGGTCAAGCAAGGTTTTTCACTATCAGAAACAATGTTTTTGAAGACCACTCCTAGGTGTTATTTTTCTCCTTCATAATCTCAAAGGCTAGTATCCACTCTAGTGACACCATTAGTACTCATACAAAGATTAGATTAGATTTTTCCTAGCCAAGGATTTCATGGCATCACAATTCTTCTCTGATGTAGAAGATTTTTAGTAGCTCCCAAGACTCTAGAACAACAGGTGGTTATGAAGATCACTACAATGAGTAGCTCAACCTTTATTGCCTAGATTTACATAATCCAATATGATCTTCGTTAGGGTTTTGAGACCACATTTTTGTAGCCAACTATTAGGGATTTTTTGTTAAGGTGGTGGAGAGTTCTTTTTTCTTTTTTCTTCACTTACCTTATAAAAGGGAATTTCTAAGCCTCTCTCACCAGTTCGAGTTCTATTAAGATAGAAGAATAGGAGGTAGAATATTCCTTACAATATTCTCACTGCTCTATAGCAATTTTGTAATCAATATTAAGATAAATGTTTGAATCAGTTATTCAACCTTAGAAATTTTTAATTATTTTTGAATCAAGTAATATAATGAAGAAATATGTATTAGACTATGACTATATGGCCTTTATCTTGCACTTTTATTCTCTATTCATATACACTAATGCTTTGTGTCATTTTTTCAGGTATAATCTTGATAAGTGGTTCTTAACTCTAGATTTTATGTTTTCTACCTTAAACCTATAGTGAACTAAACCATGTCTTGGTACTCTTTCATTTCCTATTAAATATTTATTTATATTTCATACTATGTTGTTGGGGAAGGATAGTTATATAGGGGTTTGAAATATCATATTCAATCTTAGATTTATCATATTTTGTTGAAAAGTAATGGGTGCTTCCCATGAAAGGATTTGAATCACTTCTTTGTGCTTGTGTAGGCCTTATTTTCTTGTTATCTTTTCAACAATGAAGGATCGATGACATTTTGTGTTCATTTCATCATAATTAGGAACCTATTTGGGTTTTGAAATGTTGTAAAAGTGTTGTGGCACATTGCCTTAATTAGTTTTTATTTTTCATTTCCTTCTCCCTTTTTTCCAAACAAAAGAAAGAGACAACTTCTTTAAAAATCCTAGAGGCCATTCAATGAAGTGCAAGAAGGTCCCCTGTTCATTGAATTTCCCATAAGGCTATACAAAGAGGCACAAGCTTTAATGATCAACAATAGCATTAGGGATAGAGTCCAAAATGGCTAGATTATTAACAACACTTTGCTTGAAAGAGTTGGAAGAAACATGATCCATAATGGATGTAGCAACAATGCGAGATGCCATATTAAGTCTACAACTAAAACTCATTAAATTATTAACAATAGCACACTAGGTTAGGAAGCTTATGCGAGTTTCAAAACATTAAACTATCAATTAATCACATCAAAATATTTAGTTCAAATAAAAATCAAACAACAAAAGAAGACAAAGAATATAGTAATAAATATTTGTGCAAAAGCTGGTTGAGCCAATAGTAAGAGGATAGAGGTGCTGAAGGGAATCTATGTCCTCGACAGGTTTTCCAAAAATTTAAAATTTTACTATATGTGATTCTACTTAATGATTTTTGGTTTGGTTACTTACAAGTTTGATAATGAATATTTTCCTAGAATTATATTAATTTATGTTGGTGCAAGTGTATGCCAATATGTGAGCAGTAAATGACAATTTTGAATGCAATATTTTGATTGAAAATGCACAAATTGACTTATTATAAGATGCCTAAATCTAAAGATCATGATTTTGATGTAGTTTTGAAACAAAAAAATGTAATTATTTTTCAATTTTTGAGCTAGATAAAAGATGCCTAAATGAATGCAATTAAGAATTCTAAAACAAACATCTATAAGCAGACATAGAGATATAGTAGTGTACAAAATTTTTCTAATTCAAGTGTAGAAGGAAAAAGGCTCCCAAGGGCATCCCAATCCTTGATAGGGTATTTAGAAATTTAAAAATTGAATGTTTATTAGATTGTCTAAGTCCTATTTTTGTATGCAAATAATTTTGAAAGTCACTATTTGTTTAGAATTCACTCAAATTAAGACAATGTGATTCAAATACAAATGTGTAATAATGTAAATGACCAATATGAATATAATTTTCAATGTAGATCGGATCTAAATGGGTGAAATTAATCCTAATGCAACCTATGATGCAAACTAAGATACAATTTTTTGAATTTTTATTTCTTTTATGAAAATGCAAAACCTAGATCTAGGGTGAATTTCATAACGTATATAATGCTAACAAGTTGAGTTCAACCAAATAATAAAAATAAAAATGGAACCCTAGGTCTAATGTGTAAACCTTGGATTCAAAATTTGTTGTTGTGGGTGTTTGTCTTTTTCTATTGTTTCATTAAGATGAATACCAACAAGGTGTTTATATTGACTTTCAACCATGAAGGTGAGCCAATCAAACTTGGATCTACATCTTATTGAGTCTTGGAATGGATTGGAATTTATTTTATATGATTAATCTAATTATACTATGTGACCTAATATGAGAAATGCAATAATCTAACAACTAATAAACTAAAATAGTAAGTTGTAGGTAGATCTGGAAGGGCACAGGACTGTGTAGTGCAAAATAGTTGCTGCTAGAATGAATATAGGGATAGAGTCACCCAAGAGCATATGGGTCCTTGTAGGGGTGTCCTAAAACTATTTTTGTAGTCCTTTTGATGATAAATCTAAGCTTTTGAATCTTGGTTGCAAAGTCCTTGAAATGTTAGATAATTCTATAGATGATTTTTTCGTGAGTTGACAAGATGTAGTGTTTCAATTGCAACAATGAACAATTTTTCTTCAAGCTTCCTTCAATACTCTCCAAACCTAAAATATACACAATCACAAAGAGAAGAAATGTTGTGCCATTTAGGAGCTTTCCTTGGTCAAACCCCATGCTAGTGTTTCTACTTTCACAATGGCAATGCCAATGATAAAAATGGATAATTGATAGGAAGGAATGGTGAATCAAGTGCTACAACTCACCACCCTTCAATGGCTTGCTTAAAGGATTGACTTCATGCACATCACTTCAATGTTTTGTATCATTCTTTCTTTATTTTGTGAATTTCTTTGATACCTACAGCAAGGGTTAGCCTTCATAAAGAATGATAAAATAAACACATATGAACTCACATAAGATTTGACATGATGTTAGGATCTTGAATTGTTGTAATAAAGCCTTGAAATGCTACTCTTGACTTGATTGATAGTGCTCTTGACAATAATTGCTTCAATGATTTCCTAGATATATTTCACATAGATTTCAAATGATGTAATAACTAGGTATTTATAAGCATTTCTCTAATTTCTTGGAAATTAAATCCCAAAAGCCAAAATTTGCAGCTTGAATTTTGAATGTTAAAATGTCAAATGCAGACATATTCAAATTTGGTCCCCAAAAAAATGGGGGGACCTATATGCCCTAGTGTGAATGGGTCCTAGCCCTATTTTCTAGGACACTAAGTGTTGGGAGTAATATATCAATTAGATGCATTTGATCAATGGTTGCAATTTCTTAGAAAATGGTATAAATGGGCCCTAAAATGGATAATTTAGGAAATCAGGTGCTTAATCATGTCTAGTAGATTAAGGGGGACAAAACATAAAGTGAAATTGTAGAGGGTAACAATTTACGAGGATACAAAAAGAATACACAAAGCATGCACAAAGAAAACACACCATATACAAAGAATACATGAAAAAAACATTAAGGAAATCAGGTAAACATACCAAAGACACAAAGTAGACACATAGAAAACATAAGAAAAACAATATAAACACAATAAAATATAAAACAAGGTTTAGTACTAAAAAGGATTTGAGTCAGTAAGGTTAAGAGACCTTAGGCTTAAATTTATTTCAAATACCAAATGCCATCCATTGAATGTTTTGTTTAGAAAAATGGTGCTTTATAAGTATGTTGAATCCCTTATGAAACACATGGCTCCATTGGCAATAAATTTGTGTTGTGCTAGATATCATGTTAAAATATGCTCAAGTTCATGAATCAACAAGTTCAATTATGCAAAACCCATAGACTATTTTTCTAATCACGCTTCAGGAAGTGCTCAAAATTTTATCATAGGGGGTGAATCAATCCTCAATGTCACATGGGATGTAATATCCCTTGAAGAATATGGCCTTAACTTGTTGAATTTGAACTCAAGGAATATTTTCAAACACTTTGTATGTGAAGTGGTAGCTTGTTGGTATGAATTTCTGATTTGTTGTTTTGGTTTGATATGGGAACAAGATGCTTTGAATGTTCTTCAACAATACACTATTAATTGATAATGAAAGTAGTAATAACATACAACAATGTATAGCACTTTCCAATACACAATCAAGCCTACAAATTAAAGAGACATTTCTTTGAACAATTGGCATGCAACCTTCAAATTCACTTCATACTATTATTCCTCAATAAAATAGATCATAAACTGATTACAATTCAGATTTGAACAACTAACTTGATGCAATGATAAAGTTTCTACAATTCCTTTAATGGTTGCCACCTAATTTCAAACATGTCTTCAAACTTATATGATGCATATATTAATGAAAGAAAGAGGTGGAACCTGATTACAATAGTTGGAAATTAACAGTGAACTTGGAGAAGTCCAAAACTGATTTTCATGGAATTTTATGTGCCCTTCTTGCATGAAATCATCCTCCTCTATGTTGGATGCCCCTATCCTTTCCTGGAAATATTTTATATAAATAAATGCAACAACAATGGCCCTACAAATCACTATACAAATGATTTCCAACATGAAAGGAATTGATTTCTCCAATGCCCAATATTTTTTGAAGTCTCAATGATGAGCAATGAGAAAATATGTACTTCTCACCATGGTTGGTTGAATCTTGCTAAGATAAAAAAATTAGAATGTTCTTCATACAATAATCACCTCCAAACATGCCAATTAATGTTGCCTCCAATTTGTAAATGATCTCCAATATATCTCCAATCAATTCTTCACAAATTTGCAGTTGTAGGTTATTCTCCAAAATGCTTCAACAAGCTAATATGAAATCTTACTCTCCAAATTTGGCCAAAGGCCACAAAATTTGCAATGAAGCACAAATTGAACTTCTGAAGTGAAGCCCATAATGAAGCAATAATTTAGCTAATATTTCACAACCTCAAAATTGCATAACCAATGAGATTTTTCATTCCCAATGGTTGTAAATGGAAAAAACCATAGTTGACTCCTTCACCAAACAAGTTCTTCAAATCAAATGTCAATTCCTAGATGATTAGAAGCTTGGATAAATCTCTCTTTATACTTTTCTCCAAGTACATTTGGAATCTTCTCTCTTAACAATATAATATTTGCACTTTACAAATATTAAAATATGACTTTATAATATAAAATGAAAATATAACATTATAACATAATATTAAAATAAAAATTATTAAAGTTACCTTAAATAATAATTAAACATTATATTATAATAAAAATCCCTATTTCTTCAATTCAACTGAATCCAAGAAAATGGAAGCCATCAAATGACTAGATATCTAACACAAAAGACATCCTAACCATGATTATTAGCCTATGAAGATCAAATGATAGGATAATCCCGTAGAGAATTGATGCTCACAAAATTGGGGACATTATAGTCCGCCCTCCCTAAAGGGTGATCCCATAATAGTGGTTTACAATTTTTGGCCAAACTGGACACTGAAATTATTATTTTTAACTGAATCTTCACATTCGGGCACCTATAGTGGCTAAACTGTGAGGAATTTGAAGATGGTGCAAAATAGAGTCTCATCAAATTTTTTCTGTAGATTCTAAAAATATTTTTTTCAAAATTTTTGGAATCAAATTGCACTTCTTTTTCCATCTCCCACGAAAATTACTTTTTTAAGAAAACAACATTTTTAAAAAGTGACGCACACCGTATAACATGTAACTTTTTTTCCGTGAAGGATAAAATTATAATTCTTTCAAATTTAAATTTGTAACTCTAATATCTAGTGCTTCCACTTGGTTAGATATTTTTTATTGAATATTTTTTCCTTAATCAAGTTTCAAAGTCAAACGAATTAGAATTTAGACACACAGACTGTATAACATGTAACTTTTTTGTATATGTCAAAATTGTATTTTATTTTTTTGGGATCAAGGATTTCAAGATCTAGTGCACTCATATTTTTTTTTATTTTTTATTATCTTATATTTTTCCACATGTGAAGAACAAAGAAATTCATTTTTGATGAAAAACCTATGTTTAATAAAACTTAAAAACAAATACATAACAAAACCAAAACATATTAAAATTATATTCATTGGATAGCTTGTTCTGAGGAATACTATAATCATTTGAAATAAATTTTAAATGAATTCATTTGATCCCCCAAAAGCTAAATCAAAAGTGATTTTTTATCAGCATTTTGATAGGTGTAAAGGAGACGCATTTATAGGTATGGTTTAAAACTAGCGAAGTTCTATCCAAGGGGGTTTGATCTAAGGTGATTTGATCAAAACCTCTTCAACTGGAATCATTAAAATAGAACTTTTTAACGCTTAAATCATTATATTTTCTAAAAATATGTGATTTCAGCTAAAATTCGTTCCTCTTAGGAATTGTAAACCACTATTATGACAACACCCTTAAAATTGCTTGTCCCTAAGCAATCTCACTGTGAAGAAACTTCACTCCTCGAAAGGCCCAAAAGAAGAACTGTGAAATGTCCCACACATCCCCAACTAACTCCTATAGCACTAGTAACTACCACGATGAAAAAATAGGCAACAAACCATCTGTCCAATCCATGCACATTGAAACTGTGCATCAAGCCCAACTCATGTACATGAGATCCTAAAGTAAAACTACAAATGAACTACACCATATGTGTACATATAGCAATACTCCCTAGTGAACCCATACTAGAACCCTGATGCACACAAATGATCCCTCAACATATTGGAGAGTGTCCAACATAAAATACCTAGATCCCAAATCCAAAAATGAAGATTGTCATGTGTATCATCCTCTAACTTTTGTCATGCAACTTTTATCTCAACTTCACCATGTCAGGAGTGGTGAAGCAATCCACTAGGACCCAACCAATACACAGTGCCAATCCTGTCGCCACATGGATCCCAATATAAATGATACTCACATCAATCCATCATAAGGAAGTAAGAATATTTGGAAGTGTTTGCTATGCAACATCTCTCATGGATGTGATATCCAACCATGCCATCATGCCTATTGACTCCATAATCACCCTATAACCATGTAGCCGTATGAAATCTCTGTGACATAGAAAAATAAACTCCTATTAGGTATATATCAACATGATGGTTAAATAATTTCTATCCCTACAAATAATCTCCTACAAACAATAGAGTTAGATACTTGTAGCCTCTAGTCCCATATTTTGAAGATGACAACTCTCCAGCCCATAGTGGATGGTATAAGCCCTGAGCCAATCCACATTGACACATCAAGAAATCCTTTGTATGAGCACTCCTCACTACTCACACCTTAGTAAACTCCTTTGAAAGCCTTGTCTAAAATCCTGATGCTCTAGAAGGATCCCAATCACTAAATCAATACTCATTTCAGGATTGGAGTCAAGAGAGTGAACAATGTCTAACTCAAAGAGTGGATTATGCTATGACCATGTAGCATCTAACTCGAACAAGGGATTGCATTCAAAAATTGAATGTTACCTCCATTCTAATAAAAATCAAACAAATCTGAACTCCTGGAGCCATGAGAAAATGCGTACTCCTCTTGGATTCCTTCCCCTGAATATCCTCTCGTTCTATCCTCCCACTCTTCTCTCTACAAAGAGAGATATAATTAAAACTCCCACCATCATTTTCACAAGTGTCATGCTAATTTGAAAGTATGTCAACACCAATTTCATCTATCAAATCATTAGTGTCCTGAATTGGTGTCCAAATACAAGAGGACTCAGGTTGTGCCATGTATTCATCATTATCCCACTCAATTGAAGCATCTAATGATGGAATGTTATCCTCCTGAAGAGAAGATGAAACCTGTAAACCAAAAGAAGGAATCTCTTGCTCATCACATTTGTCTATTATACTCTCCATAGAATCAATAGTATGTTGGTCACTAACTACTGAAAATTCATCATAGAGACTCCTAGATGTTTCACTTGTAGCTACATCATGTTGCTCCTTTTTTTCTTGTGATGCAAATCTCTTAAAAATGGATACCATATATTGTGTTGCTTTGTCTATGTTTGTAGGGTGTGAAATAAATTCATTCATCCTTTTCTAACTTTCATCCAACTTTTGTAGAATTTGTTTAAGCTTCTCCATATCCTTGTCCCACTGATTCTAAGTACCTAATGTAACCATGATTAACTAGCTAATTCAATGTCCAATCTACCCAACAGGTTGGCAACATCAATGGCTTTGATACCACTATAATATACCTTGAAGAACATGGCCTTAACTTATTGAATTCAAACTCAAGGAATATTGTCAAACACATTGTATGCGAAGTGGTAACTTTTTGATATGAATTTTTGATTTGTTGTTTTGGTTTGATTTGGGAACAAGATGCTTTGAATGATCTTCAACAATGCCATATTGATTGATAATGAAAGTAGTAATGACATAAAACAATTTATAGCACTTTCCAATACACAATCAAGCCTACAAATGAAAGAGACATTTCTTCGAACAATTGGCATGCAACCTTCAAATTCACTTCAGACTTATATTCCTCAATATAATAGATCATAAACTAATTACAATTCAGATTTGAATGACTAACTTGATTGAATGATAACATTCCTACAATTCCTTTAATGGTTTCCACCTAATTTCAAACATGTCTTCAGACTTATAGGATGCATATATTAATGAAAACAAGAGGTGGAACCTAATTACAATAGCTGGAAATTAACAACGAACTTGGAGAAGTTCAAAACTAATTTTTATGGAATTTTATGTGGTCTTCTTGCATGAAATCATCCTCCTCTATGTTGGCCGCCCCTACCCTTGCCTGGAAATATTTTATATAAATAAATGAAACAACAATGGCCCTCCAAAATGCTATAGAAATTATTTACAACACAAAAGGAATTGATTTCTCTAATGCCCACAAAATTCTAAAGTCTCGGTGATGAGCATTGAGTAGACATGTACTTCTCACCATGGCCGGTTGACTCTTGTTGAGATAAAAAATTAGAATGTTATTCATACAATAATCACCTCCAAATATGCCAACCAATGTTTCCTCCAATCTACAAATGATCTCCAATATATCTTCAATCAATTCTTCACAAATTTGCAGCTGTAGGTTATTCTCTAAAATGCTTCAACAAGCTGATATGAAATCTTAATCTCCAAATTTGGCCAAAGGCCACAAAAATTTCAATGAAGCACAAATTGAACTTCTGAAGTGAAGCCCACAATGAAGCAATAATTCAACTAATATTTCACAACCTCAAAATTGAATAGCCAATGATATTTTTTGTTCCCAATGGCTAGAAATGGTAGAAGCCCTAGCTGGTTCCTTCACCAAACAAGTTCTTCAAATCAAATGTCAATTCCTGGATGATTAGAAGCTTGGCTAACCCTCTCTTTATAGCTTTCTCCAAGTATATCTAGAAGCTTCTCTTTTAACAATATAATATTTGCACCTTATAAATAACAAAATATGACTTTATAATATAAAGTGTAAATATAACATTATAACATAATATTAAAATAATAATTATTATTAAAGTTACCTTTAAAAATAATTAAACATTATATCATAATACAACTCCCTATTTCTCCAATTCAATTGAATCTGGGAAAATGGAAACCATCAACTAACTAGATATCTACCACAAAAGACCTCCTAACCATGCTCATTAGTCTACGAAGGTCAACTGATAGGATAATCCTATAGAGAACTGATGCTCACCAAAATGGGGGCATTAGATGGGATGAATTGATAACCACACCCCATGGCGGATTACAAACAACACCACCACTAAAGGGTTATGTCAGTAAGTCAAAATCACAAGATGTCTATAGAATGGATAAGATAATATGCCCCCCTAAAATATCAAAATAATTGCTATGTTGATATTTTAAGGAAACAAGATATGAAGAGGGGGTCCTTAAAAAGAGTATAAACCTCCCAAAACCAGTTATCCTTTCCCCTCAAATGTAAAGGAAAAAACATGCAAACTAGAGACTATCATATTGTTTCTATGGAAAATATGGCTACACCTAAAATTTTACCACCATGAATGGTAATGAGCAGACATATGAAGATATAAATGTTACATAGTGAGGAGCAACATGATAGGATAAAGAACATAATTGTATAGAGTGACTATGTGCATCAACATATGGAAGAGCACCATAATCATTAAGTTTTTGTATTTTATTACTCAAGGCCTGACATTCATTGGTATAATGGCCATGCACTCGATGATATGCACAAAATGAGTTATAGTTATAAAATTTCTTATGTGTTGAAGGAGGAAGAGTATGTTGGACACTAAGAACACTGAGAGGAAGGGTGAATCAGTGTTCCACAATACTTGGTTTTTTTAATCTAAAACTATCAGTATTAATTGTAGATACGGAAAATTTAAGGTTTAATGTGTTGAAAACAACAAAAATAAATAAACCCTATCAAGCACCATGAAGTACAACTAGAATTAAAATGAAAATAAACAAAAGTTATGAAAACCAATTTTCAAACTAGACATGATTGACCTCCATGGCTCTTCTCCACCTGCACAAGAATGCAAGATTTCGAAGGTTAATTGTTGGAGGAATGTTGGTTGTTCAATTCAGCATCATAACAACACAATGGAGGTGATAGATGGAGATGGATGGAAGATTGAAGACTGATTTTGACAGAGTGAGGATGCTAGATGAAGATTCAATGCAAATGGCTTGTGAAAGGTTATATTTATAGAGTTTTGATGTGGACAGAGAAGAAGATTTGACAAGATTTGATTTTTTCTTTATTTGATCAAAGAGGAAATAAAACAAGATAAGATAATATTTTAAAAAGATAGAAGGATTCTGATTTTCTCTTTTTAAAGAAATAAATCCTAAAAAAGATGAGAAGGATAATTGATGAATTATTTAATTAAATAAATTAATCAGATACACGTGAGTTTAGATTTGGAAAGAAAGCGAGAATATCCTTTTTAGATTTTATTAATTAAATAATATAACACTAGAAGAATGAAAGGAAATGATTTAATTAATTAAATAATATAAATTATTTAATTAACAATAGAGGAATGGATTAATTATGCATAGGAAAGGAATAAATTAAATTAGTCAAATAAATAAGATTTATTTAACTAATTAGATGATGATATGGGTACCTAGGAAAAAACATACTACAAGATGTCTAAATGATGCAATGTTGTGACAAAGTGTTGTAAGAGGACATTTTTGGGTGTCTACATTTTGCCCCTCTTTGAGATGATGTTTGAGATGATAAGATTTGTGTCCAGTAACATCATTTCAAAGAAGCTAAGGTATGGATAGAGGAAAATGGATGATGATATTAGAATATGACGATGCCCCCTCGAGAGGATAGGCGGGTTGGACAACATGGGTAGGCTCTTGAAATGAAAGGGATGGGTCAAGAACTAAAGATGAAGGAATGGATAGAAGAAGTGAAGGATGAATTATACTGCAATGAAAGTGAGCAACCATGATGTTTGATTTAGCACTAGATGTTATGCAACAAGGTATAAGGACCAAGTTGATGATATGTCTCGTGCCCCAGTGTAATACAACCTTGTCTAGACATATGAGGATGTAGACTTAGAGCATTAAAGTCCTAATGCAAAAAATTTATGATGTGATCTTAGATGCAAAGGATAGTGCAAAAAGCTACTCCAACATACACAAGATATGAACATTAGCTGGAATGATACAGATTTGATACACATGTAAGCTAAAATGATAACACACACACGCAAGCAAGCATGCATGCACAAATGATACGAAAACAAATAAGGAATTGCCCCTGTCAAGTTGTAAACTGATGATTAATTGATTGATTGATGATGATGATAGTGTTGTCATTGCGGGGAATGATATATCCCTAGATCAACACAAGGATGACTGATAATTGATTGATTGACTTGGATTGATGATGATAGTGTTGTCATTGTGGGGAATGACATATCCCTAGATCAACACAAGGATGATGATAATTGATTGATTGATTGGGTTTACAACAAGATTAGGATCAAGACCAAAGGATGTGATTGGATAATTTGACAAGATTGATCGACTTGATTGGTATGGATTAAGGATTGACTTGCATTTGGATTATTGCTTGGATTGATTTGACTGATTTGAAGAAATGGTTTGTAATGATATGATGATTGATTGGATGACACGATGTGATGAATTGATTTGATGATAATGATTGGATTGATTAAAAGAAGTGATGTGGTTTTATTTTATTGCTTGGATTTTTGTTGGCTATTTTATTTTTTTAGTATTTTTGAGGATATTTTGATTTTTTTGTATTATCAGAATATTTGATTTTTTTCAATTTTTTGAAATATTTTGATTTTTTTTTTTGGGATATTTTAATTCTTTTTGACATGTTTTGATTTTTTGAGATTTTTGAAATGTTTTTAGGTGTCAAAGGATGAAAATTTGAGTAGCCTTTTGCTAGATACCAATGACAAGGGGAAAACCAAGTCTAGGTGCAAGGAGATAGATGAGATTGATGGGATAAGAGATAAAAGGCTCATGATAGATGGATGGATGGAAAGGATAGGTTATAGTGAATGGAATGGATGTATGCATCATAGGAGAGCAAGGATGTGATTTCCAAAGACTATGTCACATAGGAATAATATGCCCCATTCTAGGTACAATACTTAAGATTTTTCATGACAAAGCTTATGATAATAGGATAATGATAGGCTTGTTTGGAAGGATGAGGTATGTCAAAAGATACCCAAAAAACATGTTTCAACATTTTTCCCCTATGTCTTCATCAAGATCAAAAGGAGAATGGTGGATAAGTGGACTTAATATGATAGGTATGTATGATGGCTAAAGATGGTAGGTAGGATGGAAATGAAAATACATGAAAATGATAGGTTGGATAGATAAGACATTATTCCCCCAAGTGTAAGTGACATAGAAGATCAACCTACACATGATGCCTGTTTTCTAGGTTTTCATCATGGTACTTATCCAGGGCACCTGTTTACCAGGTTTTCACCATTGGACAAAGTGATTTCTCTTTACTCTTTTTTTTTTCTTTTTCTTTTGAATTTATTTTTTGACTTTTTGAATTTTTGGATAGGATATGGGGAATATGGATAGGAGGGACTCAAGTGTCCAGTTGCATGAAAGGTGATAGTCCCACTAGAGATGGATGTCATTGCATGGACCATGTCAAATGTCATTATGCTCATAGATGTTGGTAAGGGATGACATGAAAGGGAGATGGAGCATGTAGATGATGGATTATGATGTGGATTATGGAGGAAAATAATGGATTATGATGCAGATTATTTACAGAAGATGATAGGGATTATATGGGACTTATGGAAAAGATGAATGAGGAGGCTTAGCCAAAAGCATGGACAATAGGAAGATGGTGGGGGAGATATGTAGGATAATGAGTGAAGGGTGGGGAGATGGAGGTATGTGGAATTGTTGTGAAATGGAAGGGAACCATGATCAATGGTTGCACACAATGTGATGAACGTTGAAGCTTTTGATGTGGATGGGGTGTAGGAAGCAATGAAGATGTTTTCTTAGGAGGAGGTAGATTTAGTGCTTTTGGTATCCACATAGACTTAGTATTTTTATGAATTTTATTTTGCTTGTGGTTTTTAAGAATTTGAGACTTTTGAATGGAATGAGAATGTGGGGTGGAAGTGGATGGTTGGGATTTTTGTGATGTAGATGCCTCATTTGACTTGCTTTCCTTTTTCTTAGGGACCCAAACCATTTTAGTTTTGGCCTTTACTTTTGAAGGTATGGACTTATATAACTTTTTGAATGTATTTTGCTTTGAATTTTTGTATTGATGCCCTAAGCCATGAGGATTTTTACGATTTTTTACTTTATAAGTAGAGGCATTGATTTTTTTGCTTTTGAATTCCATGCGTATGGTGGAATGAGGGGAAGCTTCATGTTTAGACAATGTGTGCATTTGTTGGTCATGATTAGGAATCTTAGGGTATTTATGGATAAATGGATAAGAGGATTCAATGATAGGGATATTAGGTGTTGAGAGTAATGTTGGTAAAGTGGATGGAGGGGTATTAGGAGTTGGAAGTAATGGTGGCAAAGTGGATGGTGGAAGGTGTATGGTCACATGCTTTTGACATTTGTAAGATAATGGTGGTGGAATTGCAACATATGTTTTAGGAATATGATAGGATTTATGATGGAAAGAGGTGGACTTAGGATGCATCGAGGAAGTACCAACATATTGAGATTGGTGTCCTTGGGGTGTATATCCTAGGTCATAAGAGCGTGGAGAGACTTTGACATGGATGGGTTCCAAAATACCTTGTTCATGAAGGTCTAGACCCTTACCTTGGTGGTTTATATTTTGGAGTGTCCAATGGACAATGGGACTAGGTGTAGGTGAAACACTAGACACAAGTTCCTTATTGGATGAAGAAAATGAAGCAAGGGAAGATAATTGTTGTTGTTGTTCTAAGGAGGAACATTCATGAATGAGGGTGGGAAGACCAATAGGATATGATGGAGGATCATTAGGATCTTGATTAACATTGTGTTCACTTAGATCCAAGGTATTAGTTTGATCTTCTATGTGTGCTTGGGAGGAATATGTCTCATCAAGGGAAGTGGATGTTGATGGATCATGGATAGGGCTAGTTAGGGGGTGGATAGGAGCAATGGAGGTTTCTTGCTCATGGATAGGTGAAGTGATAGGCTCTTGACTATGGAATGTATAAAGTTGGATAAGAGGATCATAATGACCTTCTTGATCATAGGTAAGATCATAGAGGGGAGCTTGATCATAAATAGGACCAAATATTTTATGAGTGGGATCATTAGATGAGCCTAGATCTTGATTAGAATGAGAGGTTAATGTTTCCTCATGTTTAGGATAATTCTCTTGACATAACTCTTGGGTTTCTTGAATGGAAGTGGAAGGGGGTGACGTTTGAATGGGCTCAACATGTTCTAGATGGTTAACAACATGGAGACATGATGGAGGTTGACTTGGGTTCAATGGGGAAGACTCTTGAATAGGCTCAAGGGGGAGACTACATGATGGTGTTGTAAGAATGGGTATGATGTTTGAAGACTCTTTGGTAGGTTCAAGTATATTTGTTGAATGACATGATGATAGTTGATTCCTTTCTTGTAGCCCTTGGGTGACATCCTTTGGAGGTGTATGGGTGGAAGGTGTTGGCTTAAGATTTTGATTTTGATTGGATGATAGTATGATAAAGTTATCAGGTGCATGTGCTAGATTGGTATTCCCCTTGTTGAAGGTGGCATTAAGACTTAAAGGCTTTTGATCTTGTTTTGAAGGTGGACTTTGGCTCACATGTGCTTGTTGTGGGATGAATTGATAGGTTGGTGTAGGATTGACTTGAAAAGAGGCGGGATAAGGTGATGTGGAATTGTTTTGATAGGTGGATGGATTAGATTGATATGGAATGGAGGGAGATACCACATTAGGTTGAGGTGGAATTGGTTGGTAATAAATGGATAATGGATGATGTTATGGTTGTTGGATTTGAGAAGTGGAAATGAATTGATTGGCTTGCACTAGGAGGTGTTGGATTTGAGGTAATTTAATTTGTTGAAAATTTTGGAAGAGGGTTTGAAGGCTTTGTATGGTTTGGTGGTCTAGGGGTTGGGCTATTTGGTGAAGTCTTTGAAGGAGGTTTTGAAGTTGGGATGCTAGGTATTCTAAGGTTGGCATGATGTAAAATGATGTTGACTAGATTAAAGAAATGATGATTAGGATATGATATGTAATGGCAAGATTAGATGACTTGATTGATTAGGATGAAAGTAATTGGATATGAGTGTGTTGGAAGAAGTTGTAGAGTGACTTGTCTTTATGTGTTTAGTGTTTAGCTTGATTTGGAAATGTTTAAATGAATGACCACACATGTACACACATAGATCACTCATGTAAGACACATAAACAAGTTTGAATTTTGAAATTTGAAGAATGTAATGATGATTATTAAACAAGCACACATGGAAGACACATCAACAAGCCCTATGACTAGTCAAGTGGGGTATGGCCAATTAGGTCTCAAGCTAGTCTACAAAAGGTTGACTAAGGAAGTATTTGAAAGAAAAATACTGCCACATAGTCAAGAGAAAGGGGTAACCCACCCTTCACATTCACTTCCCAAAAGTATAAAATTCTTTGGGACTTAGCCAAGAGTGACAATACTTTAACTCCCAAACAAGCGTGTCTTTCGATTCACACTTCAATTGAGGTCATCCCTAGGGGTGATGAAATCCCCTAGCAGGCCTCTAAGAAGAATTTGACCAAAGCAAACCAAGTGAGGTGTTTTTGATCACACACACACTTGATTGACACTCGCAATTGTTAATTGACCTTAGAAATGAAATGTGTGTATACAAACAATGGAAGCATTTATTCTTTTTAACCAAAAACCAAATGTGTAGAAAGACAGTGGTTAATTTTAGATCCAATTTTTGATATGTGATTGAAGAAAATATTCATTTTAAGAGCCCAAATCTAAATGTGTGACAAACAAGATTAAGAGATGAAAGATTAAACGAGTGCACCCAAAATTTTTTGCTTTCCAATCTGCTATCTATGACTGATATAACTGATACTATAGCTCCTTATGATCACTAATTTTTTGAGAGCTTTTCAAAAATGTAAAGAAGTTAAAAAAATTCCCTGTTTTGCACCCAAAAAAATGGATTTGTGAAAACCATATAGAAAATGAAGATTGATTTTTTTTGCATTGTATTTGACCTCCAAATTAAATCTATAAAAAATATACCCCCATTATAATTTCCATAGATTTCCAAAAATGTAAAATTTTTGGAAAAATTCGCTAATTTACGTCCAAAATGTCAATTTTATGAAAAGCAATAAAATTACAATAACTCCTACAAAAATGATGATAAACCCTCAATTTTTTTACAGTATTCTCTTGAGATGATTTATACAATTCTATGAAAATATTGTAGAAAAATTCATAGCTCTGTAGAAGATATAAAGAATTTTTTAAAACTTAGGGTTTTGTCCAAAAAATGGCAGATCTGCAACAAAAAGTCAATAAAACCTGCAAAAAGCAAGCTAGATCAAAGGATTCACATTTGGTTCACCAAATATAGATAGGGAAATTTTTAGGTATAATGTGTTGAAAACAACAAAAGAAAATAAACCCTATCAAGCACCATGAAGTACAACTAGAATTAAAATGAAAATAAATAGAAGATATGCAAACCAATTTTCAAACTAGACGTGATTGACCTTGATGGCACTTCTCCACCTACATAAGAATGCAATATTTTGAAGGTTTATTGTTGGAGGAATGTTGGTTGCTCAATTCAGCAGCATAACAACACAATGAAGGTGATAGATGGGGATGGATGGAAGATTGAAGACTCATTTTGACAGAGTGAGGATGCTAGATGAAGATTCGATGCAAATGGCCTGTGAAAGGTTAGATTTATAGAGTTTCGATGTGGACGGAGAAGAAGATTTGAAAAGATTTGATTTTTGATTTATTTGATCAGAGAGGAAATAAAACAAGATAAGATAAGATTTTAAAAAGATAGAAGGATTCTGATTTTCTCTTTTTAAAGAAATAAATCTTGAAAAAGATGAGAAGGATAATTGATGAATTATCTAATTAAATAAATTAATTAGATACACATGAGTTCAAATTTTGGAAAGAAAGCGAGAATATCCTTTTTAGATTTTATTAATTAAATAAATATTTAATTTATTTAATTAATTTTAAATTTATGATTTCATTAATTAAATAATATAACACTAGAAGAATGAATAGAAATGATTTAATTAATTAAATAATATAAATTATTTAATTAACATTAGAGGAATGGATGAATTATGCATAGGAAGGTAATAAATGAAATTAGTCAAATAAATAAGATTTATTTAACTAAGTAGATGATGGCATGGGTACCTAGGGCAAAACATGCTACAAGATGTCTAAATGATGCAATGTTGTGACAAAGTATTGTAAGAGGACATTTTTGGGTGTCTACAACAATAATAAAATTTTCAATTGTATTCACAACACATAAGCAGATGAAAAACAAGCAATTGCATAAATGAACACCATAACACTACATATTTTTACGTGGAAACTCTGTTAGGGGAAAAACCACGGTGGAGATCAATCCACAATGTATACTCAGTTAAAAGTATGATAAAAAGGGGAATGCACTTGCATTCACTGCTTAGAGCTCACTACTCAAAAGAAAAAGGGCTCACTGCCTTACAAGTATAACTAAAATTACAACCAAATTTTGAACTGAGAATACAACATCTACAATTATTTGGATTTAGTTCTAATGATGCTCATGATCAAATTTTGGATCTCTAGACTAGTTCACACTACTTTTCTACTCTGCTTTGCACTACTCTTCTATATACAAAACCTTTTCTGCCCTCAAATAATTGATCTTCCCTTTTCCCTCTCTTCTTGATACACATACACTTTCCGTCTCTATCAAAAATTATTTCTTTCTTGCCACATCATCATCATCAAAATGATTTTCTGATCTTCTTTATATACCCTCTAATCAGTAATTCAATATATGTCAGCTTCACAACAAAATATAATATTCTTGCTTATGTTAGCCCAGATTACAAGTTATAATTTATGCGTACCTACACAAGTCATATAGACTTATAGTAGGGACCCAAATCAAAGTTTCAAACATAAGAAATAGAAAAATACATACTCCACATACATCCACGATACACCATATCAAGCATGTCAACCAAGGTGAAAGAATAAACCATGAACCATACTGCCAAACTACTTGAATCAAACACTGACTAATACAAAAAAAAAGGAAATCATTAGCAGGATAGTATACATGCTAGGAAATCTTCCTTGGAGATCCACACCATAAAATAGTGATCTAGTGAAGTGATTTGATTGACTTGTCAATTGGATGTCCTGTTCTTCATATTTTTTGTCGGTAGATTACAAAACCTTACTTTTCTTGCCAATATGAACAATGCTAATATTGCGGACCATACTACTAATTCTAGTTGCCATCAATGACAACACAAGTAGCCAAAAATGATCTCTCACATCCATATGCCAACAATCTCCCCCTTTGGCATTGATGGCAACACTTAGTGAAAATTTGACTAAGTGCGAGAAAAAAAATCATCAAAACCAAAATTTCTGCTCTCCCTATGGATGTCAAGGAATTTTTCACTCCAATCTCTCCCCTTCTAACATCATTGACAAATTTTCTACTTCATCCAATCTCCTCTTCGCTATACTCTTCTTCATATTCTCTCCTTTTAGCATAATAGAGAGTTGAAACCAAAATTTGAAAAAAAACCTATTGCACAGATCAAAAAATTATTTTGTAGTTAGCTTTAATTTCTAGAAGGAATTTATTCCAGGAGTCCACCACAATCCCAATAGCTATAATTAGGATATTATTTTTAAATGTCTTGTTGATAATCTGGACAAGAGATTCAAGAATTGTGATCACTTCATCGAACTTTTTTCCTGTCTTAAGAACTTCAATCATTTGCTTTAGTCTCCCTTCTGTCAAGTCCTTTACTTTCTAGAAGGCATCAATAAGAGTATTCCTAGAAAAATGAGCCTTTGCATGCTTAGCCTGCAGAGCATGAACCTTCTTCTTCACTTCTCCATTTTTGTCTAAAATCATATTGTAATCTTGTTCGATCTTGACAAACTCAATTTCAATTTCTTCCAACTTATCCTTGTACTTTCCAACAACATGAGACCACCTTAGACAATAGTTGAAAATGTTATTGGCCGAATCATTGCACTATCTCAGTATATTCATTTTCTTCTTCAGCTTAGTAAGAGATAGCCTAAACTGCATCTTGAAATGAGAAATCATTTCTTCCTCTTTCTTCTCAAGAGGCACAGATTCCATATCCTCCTTAACACACACAATCAATTCTTCTAGGAGAACATTCTGCAGACTCTCCAATTCGATATTGTTATCAACAAAGTATCTTGCTAGAGTATTCTCAATGAAACCATACTCATAGGATGGTCCACTCAACCATATATCGGTTATCTTTCGCATACCATCTTCATCTAGAATAATCTGTAGTATCTTTGACTTAAACAAAGCACCTTCATCATCACTCTCTTCTGTGATTTCCACAACTAGTTCAACTAGTTTTGGTTATTCTCTGGGAGTATATTCCTCATAATCTTCATCCACTGCATCTATAATCAACTATACTTTTCCTTTTTCCTCAACTTTTGTTGAATTGGGTGTTGGAGGAGTGACATCAGCCAAATCTCTTCCTGTCTTTTGCTTTTTATTTGCCTTTCTGAAGGATGATCCAACTTCAATTGTTTTTACCAGAAGAGGAATTGCAATTACCCCAAACTTCTCTAACAAATAAATTTTCATATACTTGTTCCCCATTTTCAAAAGAACTGTAATGCTCAAAGATTTTCTTGCAAAAAGACATCTTTTTTCCACACAACATTGTCATTCAGAGGTAAGCAATTTAGGAAATACATCATAATGCATATTGCAAGGGTGCCAAACCTGAATGAGTAGTCAATATCCTTCATTAATTGAACATTTTCCATTAGTTGATCCTTCATTAGGTTTCATAGGTTAAAGTCTTAATTTTATATTATCATTTTATGAGCAATATACATAGCACCTACTGAGGTTGATCCTTCTCGGTTTCTAAAATAGATCTTATATGAGATTCCATGTGCAACATACCTTGTCAAATAATCTTCAATCGTTACAATTATCAAAGCCGTCTGATCTCCCCTTATTCCAGTTAGGGCTTTGACCTCAACATTGTGAATCAATTTCTTCTTCAGAATGTTACCAACATTACACAATCTGGTTAGATTTGGTATTACATCCTCAAAAAATTGATAGGGTTTATCCAAAGTGAGAATATCACTATCCAATCAATTCTAAATAAACTGAATCACTTCCGCATCAACGAAATGAGGTAATTCATTCCAAATATCCAAATTCTTGTGCTTTGATCCTTCAAGCTTCCTCAATTTAGTGGGAGACAACAAATTTCTTTCATCCCTAACTTTTTGACTACTATATTCATCCAAAGTTACCTTTCCTTGGATTTGTTTCATTTTTCATACCGAATAGGGTTCTACCAATCGCCAAATAGATATGAAATCAATAAGTAATAGAGATACCTGAAGAATTCACTGCTAAAATGACCATTCACACCTTTGAAATTTTTCTCAAGAGGCTTTCCAACTATTCTCCTTCAATGTACGATGGTAAATTAGGGTTCCAAATTCCCTTTTATAGCTTCACATACTTTACTTTTTCCTGCATTAAATGTGTTTCCATAGATGTTCTGATCACTCTGCAAACTTTAGAAAACAAGTGAAGAGTCTGACTGCAAACCTAAACCACTCCACTCATTTCAACAAATGATTACTAAAAATTTCATCAATGAATAACAAAACAGTTGACAACATCCTGCAATTTGGAGCGAATACATGGGGGAACAAGAGATTTTCATTCAAAATCCCCCCTAGGCCATTGGCTTGAAATCAATTACTGGAGGAGTTACTGGAGGGAGCTTCCGATACGGCCTTATTTCCTTCATTAGATTCACTTTTCTTCACCCATGTTTTCTTCATCTAATCTCTTATATCCTCCACAAATGTGTTTTCTTTTCCTTTGTTATCTTTCTCTGTATTTCTTCCTTGATAAACTAGACCTCTTTTATTCAGGTTTTTGTTCCAGTAGAATCTTGCGATGTGCCCAAGTTTGTTACAGTTATGACATACCAGATTTTTCTTTCTATACCATCCATTCCATTGGTTTCCTCCCAACCTACATTGATTAGCAACATGTCCAAATCTTCCACAGGTATAAAATTTAATGTTACTTGCACTAACAGACAAACTTTTGCATTCTAATGCATTATGACCAAAAATTTTGCATGTAAAAAACTAACTAGAAAATGATGGAGCACTAGGATTTATCTTCCTTCTACACTAAGAAGCCATATGTCCAAATTTATTATAAAAAAAGTAGTATCCATTAAATTTTTGAGCATTAGGTTTCCTTACCAGATGCCTTTTTCCAGAGTTCCTTTTTTCAAAGTTCTTTTGCCCAGAGCCAGAGCTCTCACCCTTCTCATAGCCAAGACCTCGCTTATCATTTGTATCCTTTTGAATTTTTCTTATCTCATCAAGCTTAGCAAAGCTTATCCTGAACTTCTCCTTGAATTCATTTGTAGTAGCAAGCTCATTTCCAAGAATAACTACCTATCTCTCAAGCTCGTGTTCATAGTTTTTGGCTTGTTGTAGTTTAATTTCCAATTGAATGAATCCACTATTAATTATGCTGAATTCTTTAGACTTTTATTTTAGGGACTGAGCTAGATTGTCCTCATTCTTCTTTCTTTCTTCAATTTCTCTCGTAAACTTCATCACCACAGACTCTATTTCAAGTTTTAGAGTTGTATTGTCCTTGGCAAGCTTTTCACATTCTCCTGTTATGTCTCTTAGGGTTTGATTCAGATAGGCATCATTAGGACCTTTGTTCTCCTTTTGCTTCAACTGATCACATGGCTCCTTCCTCTTTTCCCTTGACTCATTTATCTTATCCTTCAGTGATTGAATGAATTTTTTGACATCTACAAGATTTTCTTTAAGCTTCATGACCTCTGCTTTAGATTGATCAAGATCGTCAAGTGCCACCATAAGTTGCTATTGTAGACCGCTAGCGTCCATTGTAATTCTAGATCCACCTCAAGCTGTTAGCCTTTAGAAGAGGAACTTGCTCTGATACCAATTTTTTGACACTAAGAACACTGAGAGGGGGGATGAATCAGTGTTCCACAATAATTTATTTTTTGATCTAAAACTATCAATAACAATAATTAAATTTTCAATTGTATTCACAACACATAAGTAGATGAAAAATAAGCAATTGCATAAATGAACACCATTACACCAGATATTTTTATGTGGAAACCCTGTTAGGGGAAAAACCATGGTGGAGATCAATCTACAATGTATACTTAGTTAAAAGTTATGATAAAAAGGGGAATGCACTTGCATTTAGGCTCACTACCTAGAGCTCATCGCTCAAAAGAAAAAGGGCTCACTACCTTACAAGTATAATTGAAATTACAACCAAATTTTGAACTGAGAATACAACATCTACAAATGCCTAGATTTAGTTCGAATGAAGCTCATAATTAGATTTTGAATCTCTAGACCGGTTCACATTATACTTTGCTCTACTCTGCACTGCTCTTTTGTATACAAAACCTTTTCTGCCCTCAAAAAATTGATCTACCCTTTTCCCTCTCTTCTTGATACACATACACTTTATGTCTCTATCATAGATTACTTCTTTCTCGTCACATCATCATCATCAAAATGATTTTCTAATCTTCTTTATATACCCACTAATTAGTAATTGAATATATGTCAGCTTCAGAACAAACTATAATATTCTTGCTTATGTTGGCCCAAATTACAAGTTATAATTTATGTGTACCTACACAAGTTGGCTAGACTTATAGTAGGGACCAAAACCAAAGTTCGAAACATAAGAAATAGGAAAATACATACTCCACATACATCCACGATATGCCATATCAAGCATGTTGGCCAAGGTGAAAGAATAAACCATGAATCATATTGTTTAACTTCTTGAATCAAGCACCAATTGATACGACACCATAAAACTCATCACTAGGATAGTATACATGCTAGGAAATCTTCTTTAGAGATCCACACTACAAAATAGTGATACAGTGAAGTGATCTGATTGACTTGTCAAGCAAATGTCCTATTCTTCATGCTTTATGCCGGTAGAGTACAAAATCTTACTTTTCTTGCTAGTGTGAACAATGCTAATACTATAGACCATACTATTAATTCTAGTTGCCATCAATGACAACATAAGTAGCCAAAAACAATCTGTCACAATCATATGCCAATAGAGTAATGAAGCAGGATTTTAGAAGCCTCAACAAAATATTATTTCTTTGATAAAGGTGTAGGAAATAAGTTTTTCGCTTGTGAAGAAAAGTTGCTTGCTTACTGCATGATGTTTTAAATATAGTAGACAATGGCATAAGGGATACATACAAAGAAAAAGGTGGAAAACCTAAAGCCATTTTTTATAGATATGACATAGAATTGAAATTATTCTTAACTCATTGTTCTATTTTTCCCTTATATCCATTTTTAGAAAGCATTATGTATCCAAGCTCATAACATTCTGACAAATTGGATGTAAAAGTATTGTTTAAATTCTTATGAGAGGAATTAATTATTTCACAAGAATGCAAATATTTTTTAAGTTTTTTTCAAATTAGGCATCACCAATACACAAGGGATGAAAGGTAGAGAGCCCCCATCACTATCAAGGGATGATGTGTTCATATTTTTTTATGGAGAACTAGATTGAGTGAGTGAAACATAAGATTCCTTAGGTTTAGATTGTGAGATTTTTTACTCTCCCATAAAGGAGGGTGTAAGATATAGTGAACTACAATCATCACCAAAATATGTGTTTGAACATAAAGAAATATCATGATCATCACTTGTATTTGAATCTTTGGCATTTGATGTTGAGATTTTAGACTCTCCATTGAAACGAGGTGTAAAAGCTAACATCCCCCAATTGTCACCCAAGAGTGCATTCATAGTATCATTATCATTAGAAGGTAATGGCTCAAATATTGAAGATGGAATCAATGTACTAAGAGAGTTGGAACTATTATATTCAGATTCAATTTGTAAACTATTACTTTGTTCATATGATTTTACCATATATGTCTTGTTATTATATTCATATTTCATCTCATGGTGGAGAGTAGATGGGACTCCCTTCATGAAATTAATCCATGGTCTACCTAAGAGAAGATTATATGAAAGAGAGCCCTACATGATATTGTTGGATCTTAGTTGTGTTTATGGTTTGTCCTTGATGACAAAATATTTGATCCTTATGTTTTACAATGGCACTTCTTTGATGTCTCTTGGCTTTACAGAAAGCTATTTGTTATGTTTCAATTTCATGATGATGACAAGAATTTTGGTTCAAGCTACGAATGTTATTTCTGTGACTAACAAAGCTTGTAAGTTGGTTTCTTTGTCAGGATGGTTCTCTTTGCATTTCATAGGCTTTCACATATAGGCATGAGTATGGCAGGGTCTCCCTAATTCACTTTGAATTGTCTAAGTTGCCTATCGGCAAGACATTTCAGATGTCATGGCGATTGATTTTATCTTATAGGATGCTTTTGGAAAGACCTATCTTTGGTTTCCATGACAGAATGTGTTATCTTTCGACATAAGCTTTTTTCCATCGGTATGTGGTCATTGCGAAATTACCTTGTCTCACTGATCGGAGGTTGAATGGGAACATTTTGGCAAGTGCTGGGAGGTTTCAGAATAGGTCTCGATGAAGTGGTTTTGTCTCGCCAACATCAAATCTGGGATTCACTTCGGCCAGACTTTTTGCTTTCAGCGTGATGTCATAATGTGTGAGCAAACTCACACCGACCGTCGTTGGAATTTCGGTAGGACTTCTCTTTGGCTTTTGGCAAGAGAAAAAAGTGTTCTCTATCGGCATGAGCTTGGCCATCAGGCTGAGGTCATAGCGAAAAGGTTATGTCTCTCCGACTAATAAATGTGGATGTCTTTCTGCAGGAGTGTTGTAATCGGCATATGGTCTCTTCGAAGACATATTGTCTTACCGACCGTGTTCAAAAAGGTCTTATTGGCAAAAGTTTTTCTTTGGTATAATGTCATAATGAACCATGTGGGTCTCGCCGATGGAAAATATTAAGGGCTCTCGATGAAACATATTGTGTTTGATATAATATCTCTTTGACAGTGGAAAGTCATGGCGAAGGCGAATGAAAGGCTTTCGACAAAAGGTTGGTAAAGTCTTAGCGACTCATAGTGAATAAAGTCTTTCAGTGAAACTTAATGTATTCTATGAAACATCTTCCTGATAGCATTAGGTTACAGTGATAGTGTTAAAACAAGATAGAAGGCTTGTCAGTAAGAAAAACCATTTGTCACAGCGACCAATGTGTATCATGTGGAGTATCGATGAAACATAGAGCTATATATATAGTGTATCCCTGACTATGTACTGTCTCAGCAAAAAAATAATACTCTAAGGAAACCTATCAATGAGACATGATGTATTTGCCATGTGTTCTTCCCGACTCTGGTGAATCTTGGGGAAAGTGACAACCATAAGGTTGTTTGGCAACGTTAAAGCTGCCTACAACATAACGTGCCATCGATTGAATTAAAAAGATTAGGGAAAACATTTTGAGTGTATTCTTTTTGCTGGGTATCAAACCCTAGCCTGGCCACCATCATGAATGTTTGTGTTTCTGTTGTTGTTGACTGTAACGTTTTCTATAGAGGCTTATGGAAGGTTTGTTTGATGCGCCTTTCTGGTTGGATGCTCGACAGTGGTTGATGGAACCATGGGAGTTACAGATTTGTCTGAGAAATAATCTAACAAGCTTCAGAAGTTGGGTGAAATGGCTCTTGTTTTGGTTGGTTGTTCTATCGTTACTTCTAAAGATTGATACTTTTCTAGCACTTATTTATAGAAGCAGAAAGCTTAGTTTTTCAATTCGGCTGTTATTGTAATTCTGAGATTATCATTTTTGGGCTGTATGAAATTGTATGATAAAAATTTGTAAAAAAAATATGAATAAAAATGCAGAGATTGTAAATTTCTTTTCTACATAGTATTTTAGTGATTCAATTATTGAATCTTTAAGGTATTCTGTAGACAAGAAAATAGAGAGATATGTGCTTAACTAAAAATAGAGA
The DNA here is from genome assembly GCA_007258455.2 of Sequoia sempervirens. Classification (NCBI taxonomy): domain Eukaryota; kingdom Viridiplantae; phylum Streptophyta; class Pinopsida; order Cupressales; family Cupressaceae; genus Sequoia; species Sequoia sempervirens. The sequence continues at coordinate 170,297,561 of VDFB02353493.1, read as the reverse complement.
AATCTTCTGAATCATTACTATTGTTCAAAACATAATTTGAGGGGTTGGTACTCCTTGAGATAGATATCTCTAAATGAGGGGTTGGTGCTCCTTGAGTGGGTGCTAAAAAATCAGCCTCTAAGGCATTGTGAATAGTTGATTAAAAGATTAAGCCTGGAAGGCATTTAGGGAGTGGTTTTTATACCCCAGGAGGGTTTTCCACTCAAAAAAATATTGTGCCTCTTTGTTCTTCTGTGTTCTCTCTGGTTTACTATGTTGTTGTTGTTTCAGTTCACTGTTAAGTCATTATTTTTCTCAATTTTGTTTATGAATGATTACAATCAACTCATGAATGCTTTAATCAGAGTGATATTAAGATCAAATCTGAGCTGTGTGTTTGAATATTTGAAAAATTTGGTCATATTATTAAGACACTAATTCACCCCCCCTCTCAGTGTCATTTTAACTCCAACAATTGGTATCAGAGCATAGGGTCCTCTGATTGGTTTAATTACCTTGGATTGATCCTGGTCTTGGAGTTTGTTTTTAATGGAACATTCTCAAGATGGTGCCTCTGTAACCAGAGCTTCGTTATTTGATGGAACATATTATGTGTTCTGGAAAATTAGAATGAAAGCTTTTCTTATTTCTTTTGATGTTGATGTTTGGAGCATTGTTATAACTGCTTACAATGTACCAGCCTCTATTCCCACTGATCCTGCTAAAAAGAAGAGGTATGAAACAAATGCCAGAGCTAAGCATTCCATCTTGTGTGGGTTAACTAAAGATGTGCTCATTAAAGTCATGCATTGCAAATCTACTTATGAAATTTGGGAAAAACTTGAAACTATATATTAAGGTAATGAGAAAGTCAAACTATCAAAAATAATTACTCTCAAACATCAGTTTGAAGAGTTGAAGATGAAGGATGATGAAAAAGTGGCTGAATATTTCCTAAGAGTTGATGAAGTTGTCAATGCAATGAAAGTTCTAGGTCAAACTGTTAATGAATTTGATGTAGTCACAAAGGTTGTTAGAACCTTACCACCTAAATTTGAATCTAAGGTTTCAGCCCTAGAAGAAAAGAAACACTTTGATCAACTTACCTTAGACAACCTGCAAGGAATACTTACTACCTATGAAATGAGAATTAGCAAAATCAATTCAATAGGAAAAGAAATTGCTTTTATCACTGAAAAGAAAGAAAAAGTTGAAGTCAATGAATCAGAGTTGTCTGATTCTAAAGAATCCCATTTTGTTAGAAGATTTAAAAAGGGATCAGGAAAATACAAGGGAAAACTTCCCTTTAAATGTTTTAACTATGGAAAAATAGGTCACTTTGCTGCAAAGTGTCCCTATGATGATCAAATCTATGACAATGAGACAACTGAAATACAGCCTAAGAAGAAGGCTTTCAAACCTAAACAAAACTTCAATTTTAAAAAGAAGAAAAGTTTGTTTAGTAAGGATGAATCTGATATTGAGTCTGAAGACTCATCAGCTGATGAAGTTGAAACTTTGTTCATGGCTGAATTTACTCAGCAAAATGATTCTAACACCATTGACACTGAAGAAGGTGAAGTAGATCTTGAAAGTGAGTTGAAATGTGCTCTTCAAGAGGTCCAAAAAATTAAAAAACAAGTTCTTACTCAAGAACATAAACCAAATCAAGAATTGATCTCTCTAAAAACTTAGCTTGAAGAAGCTAAAAGAGTTGAAGTCTGCCTTAGAGAGACTGTAAGCTGCAAAGATCATGAAATTCAAAAATTGGAACAAGAAGTAGTCCTTCTTAGGAAGGAAATTGAAAAATATGAAAGCACTGTAAAACTGAATGAGATGCTCAGCAAGCAAAGGTGTATAAAGATAAAACTGGTGTTGGTTTTGAAAAGGGTGAATGCTCAATTGACAAAGCAAAACAAAACCCCTCTTCTGAAGTAAAAAATTCAGGTTCAAATCACTCAGAATCTAGTAAGGATCATGCTAAGTTTTTTAGAGGTAATAGACCTTCATACAATGTCAATTCTTTTTTCTATGGTTATTATTTTTTCTGCAACAAATTTGGTCATAAGGTGAGCACCTGTAGGCTTATGAATTCTAGAATACCCAGGTTTGGTCTTAGGAAACACTATGGTTTTGTTAGATAGATTAGATGTTTTAAATGCAATACTTTAGGACATTCTGTCAAACAGTGCAGAACTTATCTGCAATCTAAACAACAGAAAATTAAAAAGGTTTGGAAACCTAAGACTGTCAACAACATTGAACAAACTATGTTGGTTCAAACTGCTTTTCATTCAAAGAAAAAGGACTTATGGGTCCTGGATAGTGGATGTTCTAACCATATGACTGGCGACAAGGACAAGTTTATAAAACTTGAATATTATGTAGGTGGATATGTTAAGTTTGGTGATAACTCTGGTATTCAAATTAAAGGTAGAGGTTCACTTCTTCTGAATGAAGACACTCCTATCTATAATGTGTACTATGTGGAAGGTCTCAAGCACAATCTTCTAAGTGTTAGTCAAATCTGTGATAGTGGTTATCATGTTATTTTTAATTCACAGGGATGTGAGATTAAGAACAAGCTTGGAAAGGTTGTTGCAGCTAGAAGGAGGACAAAAGGAAATGTGTACAATCTTCTTGACTCATCATGCAATGACAATAATCAAGGTATGTGTCTAATGGGCCAAATTGAACATAATTGGTTATGGCATAAAAGATTAGGACACATAAACTTTGAAAATCTAGTTAGAATTAGTAAAAATCAGAATGTTAGAGGTCTACCAGTTCTTAGCAAGCCAAAAAACTCTATGTGCAAAGAATGCTTAAGTGGTAAACAAACTAAAATCAGCTTCAAGTCAGAAGAACATTCTTCTTCAAAACCTTTACAGCTTGTTCATACTAATTTATGTGGACCAACCAGAACAAGGTCTATTAATGGTGAAAGGTCCTTTATGTTGTTTGTGGATGATTATACTAGAATGATATGGGTCACATTTCTTAAGCACAAATCAGAAGCCTTTGGAAGGTTCAAATTTTTTTGAAAAATGGTTGAAAAGGAATCTGATCTGAAACTTAAATGCCTTCAATTAGACAAAGGAGGTGAGTTAACCTCTCAAGAGTTTATTGATTACTGTGAACAACATGGTATTAAAAGACAATATGCTACAACTAAAACACCTCAACAAAACGGGGTAGTTGAACGTAAGAATAGAACTGTAAAAGAAATGGCTAGAACCATGCTAGATGAAGCTAAATTGTTTGATATGTATTGGAAAGAAGTTGTTCATACAACTGTATACATTTTGAATAGAGTGTAGCTTAGGGTGAAATCTAAACACACCCCTTATGAACTTTGGTATGGAAAAACTGCCTCTATCAAATACTTTAATATTTTTTGGAAGTAAGTGTTTTATCAAGAAAGATGGTGATAACCTTGGGAGCTTTCAATCAAAGAGTGATGAGGGTATCTTTTTGGGATACTCAACTCACAACAAAGCTTATAAATGCCTTAACAAAAGGATTAACAAGATTGTTAAAGTTGTTAATGTCAAATTTGATGAAAGACCACATTTGATTGTTGAATCTTTGTAGGATAATGAGGAAGAAGAACTTGAATTTGAAATAATTTCAGAAGGAGCTGAAACAACAAAGTCTGTTGTTGAATCAGCAAGCCCTAAAAATGAAAAAGCAAGTCCTGAAAAGGTTGCATCAAAAGCTCCTTCAATAACTCTAGCTATTTATCACCCCAAAGATTAGATTATTGGGGATAAATATGCAGGAGTTCAAACTAGAAGCAAAGCTGTTGAATCTGATGAAAAGGCACAAGTTGCTTTTTGTTTAGTTACTCAGTTTGAGCCTAAAAAATTTAATGAAGCTCTCATAGACTCATGTTGGCTTAATGCTATGTAGGAAGAAATTGATCAGATTGAGAAAAATCAGACTTGGGAGTTAGTCCCAAGACCAGATGACAAGAATGTCATTGGAGGCAAATGGATATATAGAAACAAGGTCAATGAAAATGGTAATGTTATTCGCAACAAAGCAACATTTGTCTGCAAAGGCTATGCTCAACAAGAAGGTATTGATTTTGGTGAAACCTTTGCACCCGTGGCTAGATTAGAATCCATCAGAATATTCTTGGCTTATTCTATTTACAAAAACTTTACTGTTTATCAAATGGATGTCAAAACTGCCTTTTTGAATGGCTATTTAGATTAAGAGGTCTATGTTGAATAGCCTGAAGGATTTATATGCAAAGATAATCCTAACCATGTCTACAAGTTGAAAAAGGCTCTCTATGGCCTAAAACAAGCACCTAGAGCTTGGTACGCTAGGCTAGACAGTCATTTAATTTCTAATGGCTTTGTTACAGGAGGTGTAGACAGTAATCTTTATGTTAAAACTGAAGGTTTTGATATTTTAGTTGTTGAAATTTACGTTGATGGTGCTATCTTTGGCTGCAATAATGTCACTATGAGTAAAACGTTCTCTCAGTTAATGGAATCTGAGTTTGAAATGTCAATGTTAGGAGAATTAAATTTCTTTTTGGGTCTTCAAATCTCTCAATGTGAGACTGGAATATTTCTTTCTCAATCCAAATATGCTAGAGAGATGCTTACAAAATTTAAAATAGATGAATGTCATCCTGTTAGCACTCCAATGGCTATTGGATGCAAACTTACAAAAATTGATGATTCTCCTGATTCAAATCAAATGGAATACAAATCAATGATCGACAGTCTCTTATATTTAACTGCCTCTAGATCTGACATTATGCAAGCGATTTTCATTGTTGCACATTTTCAGGCATCACCTAAAGAATCTCATGTTACTGTTGTTAAACGGATCTTTAGATACATTCAGGGCACTCTTGATTATGGTCTTTGGTATCCTAGGAGCAATGATTTTTCTTTGATTGCTTATATTGATGCTGACTGGGCTGGTAGTTTGGATGATAGGAAAAGCACCAATGGTGCTGCATTCTTTCTTGGTGATCGTTTAGTGGCATGGAATAGCAAGAAATAAGTATCTATTTCTCTCTCTATTGCTGAAGCAAAATACATTGATGCCACTTCATGCTGTACTCAAGTTATGTGGATGATTCAGACTCTTCCAGATATGGGTATTGATGTTTCTAATCCTATTTTCATTCTTTGTGATAGCACTAGTGTGATAAATATATCAAAAAATCTTGTTATGCAATCTCGAACTAAACATATTGCTATTAAGTTTCATTTTCTATGAGAAAAGGTTTTGGCTAATGAAGTCTGCTTACAGTTTATTGGATCTCAAGATCAGGTGGCTGAAATTTTTACTAAGCCCTTAGCAAAAGAGCTATTTGAAAGGCTGAGACTTCAATTGGGAGTTATCTCTCAATCATTACTTCACTAAATCTCCAAGCTACTGCTTAGGGGGAGCAAGCTACATATTTTTTATTCACTTACAGCTCTCCTACAATCTTGGTTGCTGGACTACTACTCTTTTTTTTTTTGCAGTTGTTTCTCATTATGTTCTGATTGGCTTCTCAGTTGTGTTTCATGGAAATGCATGATCTTCTCTTCTACTCTTTGTCATTGAGGCAAAAAGGGGGAGAGTCATTTGTGTTTTTCCATCAAGGACAAAGAAGGAGTTTATTGGATCTCAGTTGTGTTTATGGTTTGTCCTTGATGACAAAATCTCTGATCCTTATGTTTTACAATGGCACTTCTTTGATGTCTCCTGGCTTTACAGAAAGTTATTTGTTATGTTTCAATTTCATGATGATGATAAGAATTCCGGTTCAAGCTATGAATGCTATTTCTATGACTGACAAAGCTTGTAAGTTGGTTTCTTTGTCAGGATGGTTCTCTTTGCATTTCACAGGCTTTCACATATAGGCATGAGTATGGTAGGGTCTCCCCGATCCACTTTGAAATGTTTGAGTTGCCTATTGGCAAGACATTTCAGATGTCATGGAAATTGAATTTATCTTATAGGCTACTTTTGGCAAGACCTGTCTTTGGTTTTGGTGACAGAATGTGTTATCTTTTGGCATAAGCTTTTTCCGTCGGTATGTGGTCACTACAAAATTACCTTGTCTCACCAATCAGAGGTTGAATGGGAACATTTCGACAAGTGCTGGGCGGTTTCATAATAGGTCTCGGTGAAGTGGTTTTGTCTCACTGACATCACATCTAGGATTCACTTCGGCCAGACTTTTTGCTTTCAGTGTGATATCATAACGTGTGAGCAAACTCACACCGACCGCCGTTGGAATTTCAGTAGGACTTCTCTTTGGTTTTTGGCGACAGAAAAAATTGTTCTCTATCGGCATGAGCTTGGTCGTCAGGTTGAGGTCATAGCGAAAAGGTTATGTCTCTCTGACTAATGCATGTGGATGTCTTTTAGCAAGAGTGTTGTAATCGACATATGGTCTCTTCGAAGACATATTGTCTTACCAACCATGTTTAAAAAGGTCTTATTGGCAAAAAAATTTCTTTGGTATAATGTCATAACGAACCCTATGGGTCTTGCCAATGGAAAATATTAAGAGCTCTCAGTGAAACATATTATGTTCGATATAATATCTCTTAGACAGTGGAAAGTCATGGCGAAGGCGAATGAAAGGCTTTTGGCCAAAGGTTGGTAAAGTCTTAGCAACTCAGAGTGAATAAAGTCCTTCGATGAAACTTAATGTATTCTATGAAATGTCTTCCTGACAGCATTAGGTTATAGCGATAGTGTTAAAACAAGATAGAAGGCTCGTCAGTAAGAAAAACCATTTGTCACAGTGACCAATGTGTATCATGTGGAGTATTGGTGTAACATAGAGCAATCTATATAGTGTCTCCCCAACTATGTACTATCTCAATAAATGAATAATACTATAAGGAAGCCTATCAATGAGACATGATGTATTCGCCATGTGTTCTTCCCGACTCTAGTGAATCTTGGCAAAAGCGACAACCATAAGGTTGTCTGGAAACATTAAAGTTGCCTACGACATAATGTGTCATCGATTGAATTAAAAAGATTAGGGCAAACATTTTGAGTGTATTCTTTTTGCTGGGTGTCAAACCCTAGCCAGGCTGCCATCATGAATGTTTACGTTTTTGTTGTTGCTGACTATAACGGTTTCTATAGAGGCTTATGGAAGGTTTGTTTGATGTGCCTCTCTGGTTGGATGCTCGACAGTGGTTGATGGAACCATGGGAGTTACAGATTTGTCTAAGAAATAATCTCACAAGCTCCAGAAGCTGGGTGAAATGGCTCTTGTTTTGGTTGGTTGTTCTGCCATTACTTCTGAAGACTGATACTTTTCTAGCACTTATTTATAGAAGCAAAAAACTTAGTTTTTCAGTTTGGCTGTTATTGTAATTCTAAGATTATCATTTTTGGGCTGTATGAAATTGTATGATAAAACTCTACAATAAAAATCTGAATAAAAATGCATAGATTGTGAATTTCTTTTCTATGTAGTATTTTAGGGATTCAATTATTGAATCTTTAAGTTATTCTGTAGATGAGAAAATAGAGAGATATGTGCTTAACTAAAAATAGAGAAATCCTCTAAATCATTACTATTGTTCAAAGCATAATTTGAGGGGTTGGTACTCCTTGAGATAGATATCTCTAAATGAGGGGTTGGTGCTCCTTGAGTGGGTGCTAAAAAATCAGCCTATAAGGCATTGTGAACAGTTGATTAAAAGATTAAGCCTGGAAGGGATTTAGGGAGTGGTTTTTATATCCTAGGAGGGTTTTCCACTCAGCAAAATATTGTGCCTCTTTGTTCTTCTGTGTTCTCTCTAGTTTACTATGTTGTTGTTGTTTTAGTTCACTATTAAGTCATTATTTTTCTCAATTATTTTTATGAATGATTACATTCAACTCATGAATGCTTTAATTAGAGTGATATTGAGATCAAATCTGAGCTGTGTGTTTGAATATTTGAAAAATTTAGTCATATTGTTAAGACACTGATTCACCCCCCCTCTTAGTGTCATTTTAACTCCAACAGATATGGATAGTGATAGGTAAAACCATGGGCCATACCTTAATGGGTAGTGTGATTGATCGTAATGATTTCATAATGTTATTATCAAAGCCATGAATATAGAGATCATTAAGTTCTATAAGATTCTTATCCACACCAAACTTATCTAGAAGATCCATGCTACAAAAATTAAGAATTGATTCATTATCAATAAGAGTACATCTAACCCTAGTTTTATTAATTATAACCATTATCATTAGAGCCTCATGGTTGTTTTGGATCTCAAGTGAGGTTAATTCATATTGACAGAAGGTAATATCCAACTTTGTTGCTTGCATATAATCAAACAAGGTTGCTACTTCATTTGGCATGATAGAAGGAAAAATGTCAATCTTCCACAAAGCCTCTTGGAGCATCCCATGCTATGTAGGTGATGTTTGAATCAAGTCTTAAAAGGAGATTTTGGTTGGAGTATTATGAAGTTTCTTAACAAGATCATATTCTTTGTACCACTACACTGAAGAAGACTATGTGGGGGTGGGAGATATTGTTGAGGTAATGGAATGGTTATTTTTTTTGGTTGCTTATTACTTCTAGTGTTATATGTTTGAGCAACTTTATGGTAACTTGGTCACTTCAAAACATCTTGTTACACATGATTACTAGTGAGTTATTTTCAAAAGTTTAGGATATGGCCATGAGGTTTATGAGGTCCTATAATGAGAGTTGTTTTAGGAGGTCTAATAATTAGAGGACTTTTAGGAGGTCCAATGGTTCAGTGTGGGTTCATAATTTCATCTAGTTGGAAATATTCTATCCATAGAGGGCCTAATGTCAATTGTCAACCTTCATTACTGCAAGTCACCTTACTATCATTTGAAAATGTATCAATGATTTCATCCTCTTGTGCCACAATATCTTCCCAAGTAGGAGAGGTATTAGGAGGGAAAAAAAATCATTCTCAATGATTGGATCCTCTTGCGCCAAGATACTTTCAGAAGTAGGAGATATATTGGGAGAAGAAACAAACATGATTTTCATGATTGTCAATTATTAAAACTCTTACACCAAAGTATCCTCACACATAGGGGAGATGTTGGGAGAATAATGAAGATTAAGTAAAGTGATACTAAAAATGTAACAATGATATTTGTTTGTTCCATCATAATGTTCTCATAGGTAGAAAAACTATTAGGGGGTATTGCCTTGAATTAGGTGAATTAAGGAAAATTGGTAATGTACTACAAAATTTGAAATTTTTAGGACAAACTACCAAAATAAGAAATTAGATTTGAACAAAGACCAAAGATAAGGTTTCACATATAAAATTTTAGCCTAAATTGACTGGATAGGGGTGCAATACACCCTACACCAAATAGGTATGTTTAGAAAAACCAAAATTTTTGGAGTTATCCTATTTGCACTTGTTTTGAGTTCTGGAGTTGTCTTGCTTTAACCTTTTTAGCTTTTTGGCATTTTTTCAAGTTTCCATAACTAAATTTTTGGAGCACTCTATCATGCCAAGCCTATCCCTTAGGCGTGCAAAGCAATCTCTGCTTAATGGTTTGGTAAAAATGTTTGTAAGATCCTACTCAAACCTACACAAAATTTCATTTTAATTTCACCATGATCAACTAGTTCTCTTATGAAATGATAATTGATTTCAAGGGTGGGTGCATGAAGTGGGGTACCAATTTTCTAGCCACTTTTGAAAAAAGTTTTAAAAAACACACTCGCATTATTTTGTGTTAAAAACAAAGAAAAAGGTGAAAGTATTTTCCTTGGAAAACCAAACCAAAGGCTTGGAGGGCATTCCCAACAAGGCCAGAGACATGTTTTTAAAAATTCTACAAATTTTCACATAATCGGGTTCGTGCTCACCATCAAGATTGCATCTAGTTCAATATCGACAAAATTGAAAACGTGGGTAATGTTAAGTTCTCTCTTAGCTATCCAACAATGTAATTTTTTTCACTTTTTAAAAATGTTAAGCCTTTCATCCATAATTTATTTTCTTTGTATGTCTATTTTTTCCAAAAAGTAGTGTTTGGTGTTTTTTTTATTATAAATTAACCGTTCATCAAAATTTCAAATAAATTAAATTTTTAGAAACTAGACTCCATTCTACAAATTTAAAAAAAAAAGAAAAAAAATTAATTATTTTCCAAAATTTGTATGGGGAGCATGGCCAAAATTCTGCTTTTTAGGAAGTTCCCACTAAGAAAATTAGTAAAAAATCAAATATTTATTAAAAAATTATTAGAAAAATTGTGCATCAACTAGATACTATTAGCTAACTTCTGACCATAGCTATTTTAAAAATACTACAAAAAATTCCACCATGCTCAGGTCGTACAAGAGTTGCTATGTTATGTTTTTCTGACAAAAACAACACCAATTTGTGTACATCCCTCTTTTGAACCCCTTAATCTCAACCATTTTCAAAATAAATTAGTAGTTTAGAAAGTAGACTCGGAGCACTTTGATCCTTATTTTTGTTCCATCTCAAAATTTTGAGTGTAACTATCCTCAATTTCACGTCCAAGGTCAGCATTTCCTGATTTCAAAAAAAAAAGTGGCCACGTAAGCCCCCTTTTTGGGAACCATCTTGGTGCACTTACCCTCAATGTGCTTGCTTCTTCCATGAAAAACAAGATTCTTTGTCAAAGCAATCTATGAAACATTGTCACAAAATATAGTTGTTCCATCCATTTGCTCAAGATTCCTTCAAATCTGTTAAGATCCTCATTAGCCAAGTAGCTTGGCATGTTGCTACATTTGCTACTATATATTTAATCTCAACTATAGATAGAAAAACTATGGGTTGTTTCTTGGAATCCCATGAAATGACTCTTGATCCCAAGTGAAACACATATCCAAATGTTCTCTTTCTATCATCTGCACTCCCTACCCAATCACTATCTATGTAAACAACCAGCCCAAAATCATTCGATACACTATACAAAATGCCATATCTTTTTGTTCCATTCACATACCTCAAGATTCTTTTACCCACTTGCCAATGTGACTCTTTTGGAGTCTCCATAAATCTAGAAATCAAACTTACACTATGCATTATATCAGGCCTAGTTTTTCTTAAATATATCAAGCTTCCAACCAAACCCTTATACATGGTCGGATTCACATTGTTGTTGCAATCTTCCTTGCTCAACTTCAAACCTATGGATGTTGGTGTAAGGGTAGGCTTGCTATCTTGCATCCTAAACCTCTTCAAAATCTCTATTGCATACTTTGCTTGAGAGATAAATATAGCATCATGCATTTTTTTTACTTCTATGCCTAGAAAATACCTCAAGAGACCTAATTTTGTCATTTCAAATTCTCTTTTCATGGCCTCTTCAAAATTAGCAATGAGGAAATCATCATGCCTAGTGAAAACTAAATCATCAACATACAAGACAACAATTAAAATCTTACCATTAACTACCTTGATGTAAAGAGTGGGCTCGCCATCACTTTTGCTCAAGTCATTGCTCAACAAATATGAATCAATCCTATTGTACTATGCCTATGGTGCTTGCTTCAACCTATAAAGAGCTTTCTCCAACTTGTATACCTTGTTTTCTTGACCCAAAACTTCATAACCAAGTGGCTGCTCCATATATACTTCCTCTTTCAATACTCTATTCAGGAAGGTGGACTTCATGTCCATTTGATACACCTTCCACTTGTGTTGGGCTGCAATTGCTATGATTGTCCACATAGTTTCCATCCTTGCAACTAGAGCATATGCCTCATCATAATATCTCCCAGACTACTGTTTGTACCCCCTTAACAACTAATCTTGTCTTATGTCTCTCTATTCTTCCATTGACATTGTTATTTGTCTTATAGACCCACTTAACTCCAATGAATGATTTCCTTTTGAGAAAATTAGTGAGCTCCCATTTCTTATTTCTCTCTATTGCATCTATTTCCTCATCCATAACATCACACCATTTCTTTTCTTTCACAATATCCTTAAAATCAATCAGATCACTATGAGAAAATAATGCAAAATTCATATTTTCATCAAGCTCTTCATCATACCTTGTGCTATCATAAATTTCCCTCATACTTCTTGTATTTTTTGGAATCAATGATGCAAGCCTAGGGTTAGAATTTCTAGAGCTACTTGACTGCTAGACTGATCAAGAAGATTGAGTGCCAAAATTTTCACTTTGTTGTAAATTTTTGGAGCAACTACTCTTTTGAAATTTATAGAGCTGCTACTATTTTCTGAACTGTTACCTTGCTATAGAGTTTTGGCGCTCCTAAATTCTTGAGCTTATTTATCCTCAAAGGGTATTGTGACAAGAATACCCATGTTGTTGTCCACCATTCCATCCCATGACTAATTCTCTAATAATTCTACATCTCTGTTGATAACTATTTTCTTGCTGACTGGGTTATACAACCTATAGGCTTTGGACTCTTCACTACAGCCCATGAAGATACACTTCTCACCTTGTCATCCAACTTTTGTCTCTTCTCTTTTGGCATAAGTGCATATGCCACACACCTGAACAAGCTCAAGTGCTCAACCGTCCGATTTCATTTTTTCCATGCCTCTTGTGTAATCTTGTCACAAACTACTTTTGTAGGACTTCTATTTATCAAATATATGGTTGTTTCTATAACTTCACCCCAATATTCATTTGGAAGTCTTTTAGCTTTAAGCATACTTCTTTCCATCTCCATAATATTTTTGTTTTTCCTCTCAGCCACTCCATTTTTTTGTGGAGTATAGGTTGTTGTTAGCTCCTTCTTAATTCCATGTTGCTTGTAAAAATTCACAAACTGATTGGAGACATACTCTTCCCCTCTATCTGAACTTAGAATCTTGATGAAATATCCACTTTATTTTTCATCCTAGGCCTTAAACACTTTAAACTTGTCAAATGTTTTAGATTTATGTTGTAAAAAACAAACCCATGTCTTACGATTGTATTCATCTATGGAGGTCATAAAATATTGGCTCTTACCAATAGAAATTGTTTCCATAGGGCCACACAAATTAGTGTACACCAGCTCCAATGGTGTTCTTTCCTTTATAGAATTGCCTAATTGAAAAGGATGCCTATGTTACTTGCCTAAAATACAAGCTTCACATCTACTACTAGACTCTACAATGGTTGGAAAACCTTTAAGCATACCCTTCTTTGAAAAAATATTCAAACCAGCATAGCCTAAGTGTCCATACCTAAGATGTCAAACCTTGGAGGGATGACTATCTTGAGGTTTGATTGTTGTTGTAGTGCTTTACTTTTTCCATACCTTGGGGTTGTAGCTATAGATTTAGATGAGAAAGACATATCTCGCCTCAAAGGAAACATTATATTCTTTGTCATTGGCACTATTGCAATTATTTTCTTGCTTCCATCCTTCTCATAAATGATGCATTCACCCTTTTCCATCAACACTTCGTATCCTCTTTGGATCAGTTGTCCAATACTCATGAGATTATGTGTTATACCAAGGGAAAAATATATATTGTCAATCTCCTTCTTCTCACCTTGTTTGGTTTGAAACATAATAGACCCCTTTCCTAGAACTGGAACTATTTCATTATTCCTCATTTTAATCTTAGACTTGACATTTTTATCAATGGAAAAAAATAAACTCTCATTACCACTCATGTGGTTACTACATCCACTATCTAAAAACCATACCTCATCACTACTTTGCTCAAAAATGTTGTACATGATGAAGGTCTTTGATTGATTACCCTCAGCCACATTTTCATCAACCACATTTCCACTTTGCTTGGACTGATCAAGTTGTTTTTTCTAGCACTCCCTTGCATAATGACCAAACTTATGGCAATAATAGCATTCAATGTTGCTCTTATCAAACCTCTAACTTGAATTGTTGTTCTTCTTGGCTTGTTTGGAACTAGACTGAGAACTAATTGCTTCCTCTTAGCTATGTGCTCTTTTTGAGATATATTCTCCAACACCTCTATGCCCAGATATGCCTCTACCTCTGCCTCTTGAGCTTCATTTGGAGTTGTTTCTACCTCTCCCCCTGCCTCTTGCAGCTTGCTCATGGGAAGAATTTGTAGACCTATTTAGGCATTGCTCGTGGGTTTGTAGGGAACCCATTAGCTCATCAACGATAAATGTTGAGAGGTCCTTTTCCTCTTTAATGACAATCACTATTGCATCAAAATTTGAGGGTAAACTTCTAAGGATTTTCTCCACATCCTTTGCTCTTCCATGGTTTATCCATTCATCCTCAACTAATTTATCAAACTAGAAACTCTTGTGTGAAATTCTAAGATAGACTCGCTATCCTTCATTTGGAGAGTCTCAAAATCTCTTCGAAGCATCTAGAGCTTCACCAATCTAACTTTATAATCCCTTTGTAACTGGTTTGCAGGATTTTCGAAGATTCTTTTGCATAACTAGCTACTGTTATTCAGAGAAAAATAGCCTCTGTCAAGGCTACCTCAATCAAACTGAGAGCTTTAGCATCATTTTCCCTTGTCTCCTTCAATTGATTCTTTTGAGCATTTCTTAATGTTGTAAATACATTTGGGTCAGTCACATCCGTGAACCCATTTGCTATTAACTCCCACAAATCATTTGCAACTAAAATAGTTTTTATTTTCTTTGCCCAATTGTTATAGTTTTTACCATCAAACATAGGTGGCTACTGCTAACTCCTATTATCTCCTCCAACCATTTTGCTAAATAGGGGAAAAATTCAAATATCCAGAAAAAAGTCTATGGCTTTTCTTAATACCCAAAAGTTGGGGTTGTAATAAACACGGCTCTAATACAAAATGTTAGGAAAAAAATCCTAACTAAAATGGGCAAAGATGAAAACATAGAGACTAAGGAGACAAGACAAGGAGGTAGAATAATTTTCTATTTCATTCATACACAAAAATTATGCAACAGAGCTTTATGCGTGTTGCTCTATGTTGCTCCTGCAAATATTCTGAAGCACTGGAGCTCTACATTCTATGCAATATCTTTTGCTGATGCAAATTATTTGTCTTATTTATCTATTTTATTCCCTTAAACATTCCCTCCTTGTTATGCTCATCTAAAACATTTTATTCTTCCCTTTTGTCTTTCTTACCTTTTCCAAAAACTATTGCTCATTTTCAAATTCAACCACCAAAAATTAGTTCACTGCCAAAACATTAACTAACTAGTGGGTATGTCAGACGCAGCAAGGGGTTGGAAGATCCCAATGGATCTCTTCTAACTAAGCATTTAATGCATTTGGTTGATGTTACTCAAGATTATTAATTCCAACACTTTCTGGGTTTCTCTTTGATTGTAGGTTTCGTTGCTGTAACCAAGAGTGTTCTTTTGAGCAGAGTAGCACAATCGTGTTTTAATGCTCTTGAAGGGGGTGGTGACCACAATCAAAATAAAGCTAGGGTTTCCAAATCTGCTTCCATAAAAATATGCTTAAATAGCCCTACATTCCAAAGTGTAATAGAATATCATTGGCCAATATTATGCTATGCACTGTGAACCATGAAAATTTCAAGTTTTTGGTAGACCATGTTTATTCTAGCAAAGTTAAAAATCACATTTGCCACTAAATCAACACTGTTGAGAGCTGGTAAATCTTTGATGTAACATTCACATAGAAGAATTGGGAAGTTCCTTTATGGAAGATAGGTTCAATGGAGTTGGAACTACGACTCCCACTTATATATAGCAAGTGGTAGATATGAGGAAAGTTTTCTTTGCTATTGAAAACCACTAAAATGAAATTTGAACCAATAGAATATGTGAAAAACCACCAAAAAAATCTAATTACATGTGACAAACTTATTTCAAATTTGTAGAAAGCTATGAAATTACCTTCAAATTCAACTTTAACAAAGAAAAAACACTTGTTATTAAAGATGTTTACTACATCGATCGAAAATAGACTATCAAACACAGATGGAATGATGTGAGAGATGTGGTTCAATTAGTTCAAAATGGTAAAATGGTTTAACAAAACTTTGTTAGCATTTATATTAAATATTTTATGTTTTAAGGTCATTCATTGGTAGAAGCGCCTTTATTTGAGGTGTTTACTTGGAGATTATGATGTGGTGAAACTCAATAAATTGCTTATTCTGCCAGCAAATACAATCATTTAATAATATTTTTTTAATAGAAATAACTGGATTATCTAGAAGTATGCTACAACAATATGAGCAAGTATACATCTAAATCAAAATACATCTTGGATCCTACCTATGAAAATCATCAAGGTGTTGAATTTGGTTGAGAAGGATGATTGAACCTTGACAAGTAATTTCTATCACATAACATTATCCTCACCAATTGTGTTTAATCAATTGCACTACAACCTTTAAGCACCATCTAATAATTTTCATTAAAAGTAATAGTAATAAAAACAACATTTTGTACATTATAATATGAAATGGGGTGATGTGAGAAGAGACTCATATAATGAAATATGGTTTTTATGTACATGGACTTATTTCCACTCCTAATATAAATGTAGAACACCTCTTGCATAACTAAAATATTTAGATTTTTTTAAAAGCATTTTAATTATTGATAAGAACTTTAATTCTTCAATTTTAAAAAATAAAATAAAAAACATTTTTTTCATAAAATATATATTTATTAAATATGCATAATTTAAATGACAAAAATAACATTGCTACCTATTATTCTCTACCTGATATTTATGTTCTAGTATTTATTCTTTCTTAATTCAAAAATATATTATAATTATGTAAAAAAAAACACTTGAAATCCTTTTAGTTACTACAAGTAAGGGCCAAAACTTATCTCATGTAATTTAATGAAAAAAATGTCATGCATTAATATAAATATTCAGACTTCCAAGAGAAAAGTTTAACGCATTTATACTAGAATGGCTTTGGCTTTCATGAGGTCCTTAAGATTTATAATAGATTACTTATTCTAAAAAAAAAAAGATCATTTATTTTTATATAAAAAAATATAGAATAAAAAAGTCTATTTATAATTATTTAAATGTTCTATTTTTATTTGAAATAAAATATACATTCAACAAATAATTTTAAACTTCTAAAATAATACAAATACTAATTAATACCAATTAATATATATCTAACAACCCAGAGTTAAAAAGAAATATTTTTCATTTAATAATAACATAAATAAAATGTACATATTAACAAATTTAAAATAAATATAATTCAAACTCCATACAATATCTTATTAAAAAATATATGATAAAGAATTTATCGTCGTGAAAAGTAAAGATCAATGAGAACTGTGTAACCGAGGTATAATAAAACATAATGACTACGATTTTAGTAACTTTCAACTAAGATCTATAGATCTAATGCACTCGCTAAGAACAAATAACATCGACATATTAAAAAACTCTACTCTACTAGTTCACTGAAAACACAGTTTGCACAGCAGTCATACCCAGAATAAGTATCGCGGCCACAAGGGAGATAGCATACCATGGCTTTGAAAAATACTCTTCCTTAAACTGGCTCAGCCACACCTTCCATTGACTTCTATAATGTTCCTTCACCTCTCCCATCACCGCATCAATTTCTTTATTTGGACGGAATATGATTCCATGCTTTATATGGTTGAACATTTGTGCTATATCATTATCACTGGCAGCCAGACTAAGAATGACCTGAGATTTTTTAAGGATTGAAACATCTTTCTCTGAATCAATTAAATCATCGAAGAGATATACATATTGTGAAATTACTGTTTCTTGTGGATTCCATGGACAACTTTGACACTCTTCATAAGCCATCAAATTCCGCAAGCCTCTTTCTGTCCAGTCGTCCACATAGATTGGAGGAAGGAAAAGCGTACTGCATCCAAACCTTTTTTTTTCAAATCTGAGTTTGCCTGGTTGAAATTTTATGCCGGCGACTTGTAATAATTGGGCACAAGGGGTGGACCTGAGCTCACATATATCTTGGAAATCAGGGGTAGCATCCGTTAACGCATCTTCAACCGAACCGGAACTTGAATCCGTTAACGCATCTTCAACCGCTATTCTATACAGATCCAGTAGATGACAGGGTGGTGAATTCTTCTGCATTTGTTCCTTCAGTTTTTGTTCCATATCATGTGTACTTTCGAATGGATATCCCTTAAACATTAGGATGTTATTCAGCTGCTTAGCTAGCATTGCTGTTGCCTCTTCACTGGTTTGAAACTCTAACATGAGTAGAGATATAAGAATACATAGAGGAATTTGATTTTCCAGCTTTATAATGTCATATGATATTCCGGCATTCATGCTGTTATATCTATCACGGTTTTGGAAAATGAGGCTAAAGCAATTTATATCATTCCGATTTGTTTCCATGCCCCAGCTTTTCAAGTATTCAAGAATAAAGCAAGCATCCATTGTGAACATCCAAGCCAGTGTCTCTCCATCCCACTCAATTGGTTCTGCATAGCACTCTCTTATTTTACTCTCCAGCTTGAGAACCTCTGCAGTCAAGCTGGTGACATCTCTATTCAATCTTGTTGGCATTCTATGAATCGCTTGGAACTTATACTGATCCATTAGAGATAGATAAGGGTTCTTTTGGCGATGGCAAGGCCCAAATGATATATCAAAAGGATGATAGTGTTCCGGTTTATGAATCCTGATACATTTAGGCACCCTATAAATGCAAACCTCTTTAGACACTTTCCACATTTTCTGTGGAGGATTGCATATCGGCGGTACTTGGCTAAGCCATGATTCAGCTGAAGCATTGCTTTGTGTTTGGTCTTCGGCAATAACTTCAGGTTGAATTTCTTCTGCCATTTATCTCATCAAGAACGATGTCTTTACAATGAAGTTTCAACCAAATCTCTGTACCAAACATGACAACCAATTGTTTGAGAGAGAAACGAAAATTAAAACCTTAAGGTTCGAAATCAATTAGTTGAGTAGACAATCTATTGAGAATCCAATTTATAAAACGAAAAAGTAATATTTGCGATTGTATTGAATGTCTTTGGCAGTGCTTCCAAGTGGCTTTTTCCCAAGATGTCTCCCATGTAATTGAATAACACCCAATATTAATGTTTCCGGTTGGGTGCTTAAAATATGTGTTTAGAATAAAATAGCAACTTTAACCTGTTATGATGACCATCAGAAGTTGCATTTTAAATCACGTGCTGTTTAAGGACATCGAAAAAAGCTTTATTCAATTATACAATACAGTTATATATCATGTTCGTAGTTCGTTTTGCTATTATTTTCATTCGTCTAACTATATATGACTAGGTGTTATGTTCAACTAAAAGAGTTATATAATTAACATCAATATTATAATTATTTTATTGATCTTCTTATTAGCTTTATATGAAATTAATTTTTTTATAATTTACTTAAATTTTAAAAAATATAATTTTAAAGAATATTTTTAAATTTATACATTAGTAGTTTAAAAATATATATGATTAAATATATTTTATTATTCTTTAATTATTATTATAATCTTCCATTCATTTTAGAATAATGGAAGTTATAATGATAAAATTAACAATTAATAGAATTTAAAATATATTAGAATAAGACTTAAAATATAAAGGTTGGCCAAATTTTTCACATAAATTAACTTAATTATCATTATAAATATTTTTTAAAAGTTGTACCCTTACATAAGTTAAACAAACAAAACTAAAAATTTATCATATTATTAAGATATAAATAATTAATAAGAATAATTTTTATGTAAAATAATATTTTTAATATTTCTTCTAGAAAATAGATTTTAACAAAATATTATGGCCCCTAGTTGTTCCATGCTTCTTCTATTATTCTTTTCTCCTAAAACTTATACAAATAAGTAAGATTGTGTGTCCCACCTTCACTTTTCTCTTTTTTGATTTTCCTTTCTTCTTGTATGGATTGTGCTAGTTTGATCATATCTCCTAATAGCACAATAAATTTCTCAAAAAAATATTAATAAAAAAATGATTTAATACCAAATCAATACAAAAATATTTAGATCTAGACAATACCTTTAGTTAGAGTTGGATCATCTTGCTCAATATCCCTTAAATAATTATTGTCAAACATTTTACTCTCAAGCCATAATGTTTTCTCCTCTTAATTGTTTATCTTTGGGAAAATAGATTTATCTAGCAAAATATTTTCTTGACAATGTCATTGGTGTCTCATTTTCTTGACAATGTCATCAGTGTCTTGTAAGGAGTGAAATAGGCCAATAATTCTTAACAACAAGCCATATTTGTCAAAATTGATTTTAAAAAAGTACATCACTTCCTTGAGTGGACCTTCATCCTTACTATACTTCAATATTTAATAATTGGATCCATGGTGTGTTTTATTTGAAATAGGCCACTAATTCTCAACAACAAGCCATATTTGTCAAAATTGATTTTAAAAAAGTACATCACTTCCTTGAGTGGACCTTCATCCTTACTATACTTCAATATTTAGGAATTGGGTCCATGGTGTGTTTTATTCAAATATTTTTTTACTAATGCTTCTACTTTCATTAATATTAATAGCCACCAATCTTCTTCCATGGGGCATCATTTATAGATACAAGCCATGAAGGGCTACCATCTTTACAATTCTCTTTATATGTTTGAAGCTAAAAGGATCTTGATATCTTTTTGCACATGGTGTCAATATTTTGTAATATGTGTAATAGTTTTTAAAAGAATAAATGTCATCTTAAATGTCAGAGTATATTATTTTTCAAAAAGGGTGTCTTATCCTTGCATTTCTAATGTTTATTTAATACATTATTATATGCACTTTACATTTTATCTTCTAATGATTTCTTCCTCTTATGGAGATTTTATGTCCCACTTAAAGGCTTACTAGAATTTGTTTCTACTGAGTTTTATCATCTAATAATGATTTAGGCATCCTACTTTGAGGTGGCATGGTTTGGCAATGTGCTAAAATTTTGTGGTATGTGTAAGGTTATTATCAAGGGTGTTGTATATGAAACATTGTGTTACATAGAAGACCATGTAAGAGGAAGCTTAGATTGGAATATTGAATAATATTATGATAATTTGGTATATTTTAATGGATCATATTTTAAAAGTATACTAAGAAAAAATTGGGGCAGCCAAATTTGTGTAGTTAATTATGAAAATTTATGAAAATGTAAGAGGTGTACATAAAATGTATTAAAATTAGTATGATGACCAAAATCATGGAGGAAAATTATAATTTTAACCCATCCATTTGAATTACATCCTGCTCACGGGTTTACAAATAATATTTAGGTAAACCATTCAAGGCATTTAATTTGAAATTTATCTATTTATTAATGCTTGCAGTTGTAGGTTTTATGGTTTATTCATATGTATTTATTGACTTTTTTACTATTATAGTTAGAATTATATAGAATTAATAGAGAAATTTAGCTCTCTTGAAAGAAAGAATAGATTCATGAATAAAATTTAACTAGATCCTAGTTCATTGAATGTTAGGTCTTGATTTGTAGTTGAACTTAGGTGTTTTTTGTGGATACTATTACACAAAGGCAATTATGTACTTGTAGTCAAAAAATAGGGTTATATTCTAGTATAATCAAGTTCTCATTCTATATTATATCATACATAAATATTCCATTATCTTTAAATATTATTGAAATAACTTACAATAATATTTTAGTACAATAGATATGAAAATTTTGAGAATGCTTTCCTAAATTTTTTAAATTTTGTATAAAAAGAATGCAAAAATTAACACTCAAATTAACAATATAAAATCAAATAACCATTGTGTATTTCATCAAAAAAGTACAACTACAAATAGGTAATGCAATATTCATTGTAAATTCTTAAAATTATAAAAGAGGTGATGAAATACCCCAAAAAATTGCACGACTTTATAACATTTTATAATGAGAAAAAATGAATCTATGCCACCATAAAAAATTTAGTGAGTTGATAAGTGGAATGAATGTTCCAATATGATAACCTATTGTCATTTTAGATAAAATCCATTACTTGAAAGAAAACCATGAATTCTTCTAGATAAAAGTAATCTATTATTGTCAGTTCCTCAATTATTAACAATTTCCAATTAATGAAATGATTGATTGATGACCCTTTATAGATGAAAGGTGCCAAAATTTAGTTATAGATCAATGGATTGGATTCAAATCAAAGGTCTAGATTGAGAACATTCTTTTTTGAAGAAAATTTGTGTGGACACGAAAAAAGTAACCCTTCTACTTTTCATGTTCAAGCCCTCCTAGTGGACTTTGGTTTATTTTTGCCTAGATTTAATGTTGTAATGTGGTCAACACATTCACATTAAGCATTGGACCCTTGTGAATCATTAAGACTTCTAGGATGTCTTGTAAAGTTGTTATGAAGTGTTGTAATTCACTTTCATACTTTTCTAGGTCCCTTTCATCATAATTCACTTAAATAACCCATTTTTTATCACTTACCAAGTCTCATTTCAAAGTGTTGTAAAGTGTTGTAACCCACTTTCACGCTTTTCTAAACTTGTCATCACTAATTCAACCCTTTCTCATGTTTAAATGACCCCTTAATGCACTTTTTGGCCATCCTTAAGTGTGTTTTTGAGGATATTCCCATTGGAAAACATTTAATGCCCCTTAATTCTCAACACCCACTTAATTTTCTTAAGTGATACTAAGTCACCAATAGGGGTGACTTAGTCCTTTTTGGCACAAAACTCAAAATTATTTCAAATTTATGGCAGAATTTCATTCGCTAACCCTTGAGGTTAGCCTGTGATGTGTTATTTTAGGGAAATTTAGTAAGATCAAGTATAAATAAGGGATTTTCCTCTCATTTTAACACCTATTCATTCAATCATTCACTCAAGCAATTAACTTGATCATTCTCGAGCATTCAAGCAATTTAGGCATAATCTAGTCATCCATTGGAGCACTTCATTGCATGTCTTCAGATTTCTACATCAAGGGTTTGGTAAGTTTATGAAACCGCATGTTGTCTATTTATCATTGTCTTTCCATTTCATTTCATTTCATAGGGTTTGATTACCAAAGTGAGGTTTGACCAAGGCAAACCCCTATACTCTAACCATTAACCATTTTTCCCTCTTTACATGTGTGTTTGTAGAATTTGTAAGAAGATTTGTCAAAGAAATAGGTGTTGAAAACTCATCAAGAAGTCATCAAAGCTATTCAAGTCAACATAACCCTAATTCAAGCTTGGAGACACATTTTATCACATTTTTTGTAGAATCAAGATCAGACACCTATCAAAAAAGCAAGTGCAGACCTGAAGCTACAGGATCCTATCCCGAGATTCCCAAAATCTACAGGTGGACTAAGTCACCACCAATGGTGAATTAGTCCCATTGCTAGGCCTGAAAAGTGGCTTTTTCCTTTTTCGATACCCATTTGGCAAATTCATGTTCCAACAAGCTTCTCCCGAAACTGGGACTAAGTTGCCCAACCTGGCATAAATGTCCTAGTCAACATTTTTAGTCAAAATTTTAGGATTACAAAACATCTCCACATCATATTTCAGATTTCAAGTGCACCTCTCCAACCCTGTTTAGTTATTTCATCATTTACTTGCATTTTTAGGTGTTTTTGCATATCATAGTGTGTTTTCCAAGACTTTGCATTTCTTAGGTTTAGCATCATTAAATCATTTTATTTTCAAATCAATGAATTAATACATCATACTTAGACATATTACATCTCATTTACATTAATCTTGAGTGTACACATTTGCATTTTGGACCCCATTTCTTTCTCTTTTTAGGTGAAAAACCCTATAAGGAGCTTAAAGTAGTTGAGCAATCGAAAACCATTGTCCATATTTTTGTGAACCCAAACTTTGAACATATTTACTTCTGATTTTAAGTACATCCTAGGTTCCTTTTGTATTAACATTGCATTAGGTATTGCATTGTTTAAATTGTGTCCTAGGGTTTTAAAAATTACATTAGTGAAAAGCTTAAAAAGCTTGCATTTTTGCATTAAAAATCACAAAAATTATGTATTTTCATACTATAATTGCATATGTTCATCTGAAAAACATAAAATTGCATTCAAATTTTTTGAAAAAACTCAAAAAAATCCTCCCTAGGATTAATTTGCCACATTGGCCGACTTAGTCCTCTTGCACATTTTGCACTATAATTTATGGCATTTTCTGGGAATTTTCTACATTTGTATTTTCTATTACTACATTATATCATACTTTCTAGATTTTTTATTTTATTCTCTTTCTAGCATATTAGTTTACTTTCACTCATTGTCATCATGGATTTTTGCTTTAATAAGCTTTGAAATTCATTAAAATCTTTAGTGAACATGTCAAATTGTGCCTTTGGTTGTGATCCTAATGACCTTGAGCTTCCTCATGCTCCTTCAACTCCTAATGAATGTCCACCTCATGTTGTTGACATCATTAGAGATGATGATGATAGCATGAATAAGTTCTTAAATGAATTCCTTGACAACCTTGAAAATAATGTAGCCTTTTACCCATCCATGAAGTCACAAAATCTTCCTACTGTCAAACCCACTGATATGTTTGGTTACCTCCATTCTGAAACAAATGAAAGATCTAAGTTCTCTCCATCAGGTGAACCTAGTTCCTGTAATTAAGCAACTCCTTAACCATTATATGATAAAAAAGTTACAAACACACCAATCAACCTTGAAGAAACATATGGTAAAGGCTTTACTATCTTAACCAAACAAGGATGTGACACAATAGAACATGACATTCACCAACTTTTAGAACAAACACAACAGGGCTAGGATATCAACATCTCCCTCATAGACAAGCCTTCTTTTGAATATTGGAGACTTTGGGATGATGGCATAGTGATCTTTGATTCCCCTCTTGACTTAAATGTTCTCCTTCCACGTGAACAACCCTTACATGATTCCAATCATAAGGATACTAGGATCCCCATTGATCCTCTTCCTCCTTCAATTCATGAACAAGGAGAATCTAGTAAATGCAAACGACCTTATAAATTAAAGAAACTAAAGTTTCCTCTCCATGCACCACCTGAATGTGAAAGGAAACTTCAAATACTTTTAAACAAAGTCTCATTCTATTACCACCTATGAAAAGGTTGGTAATCTAACCTAAAGATTCCAATGTACCTTATTGTAAATACCATCATGTACTTGTCCACTGAACTGATGAATGTCAGACATTCAAGGACATATTAAATAAGTATCAATTCACTAATACCGATTGTTATCATGTCATTCCAAAGTACCCTATCCTATCACCACCCTTATCATGCAATAGTTGTAGAATTATCCATTCTCACTATTGCATGCTCCTTCCCATCATCCATCTTGGCTCATTATTGCCTTACACTCACTGGGGGCAAGAAGTTGTTAGCCTTGACCTTGTAATTCATTTTTCCTTGTCCCTTAACTACGTTATTCATCTTCCACTTATACCCATTAATGTTGGGAGATGGATGACTTGTTTGATGTGTGACTTACATTTGCATTACTAGTCTTTTCACATTTTCCTTTTTCTTTTTCTTTGATGTGATTGTGTGTGTGTATTGTGCTCCCCTATGATGTGATGTTTGATGTTTGCCTTCTCTTTGTGCACTTCCTCTATTTGTACCTCTATTCTTCTATATGTTGCACATTTCCCTTTTATTTTTCACTTTTATTTTGTGTTTCTCCTTTTGTGGATGACACAAGGCATTGAGACTGAAATGTCTCTCTCATGTTGACCCAAAATCTTTTCATTTTCTTTTTGCTTGTGTTTTCCTTTTGGGGATGATGCAAAGCATTGAGGCTGTAACATCTCTTCCATGTTGACCGAAAACAAACTTTATTTTTCTTTTGTTTTCACTCTTTTTTTTATCATTCTTTTAGTTCTATGAATTCTGGGAATGATGACAATTAGGATCTCTTTAATCAAAACACTGCAGCAACTTACATACTAACCCCAATTCATATATCCCTTATGTGTTTGGTGTGTTCCTTTTGGGGGAAACCCATCTTTCTTTTGTTTGTTCCTTTTCTTTCACATGATGTATCCTTACTCAGAAATATTTGACTTGGCATAGAGGCTTTCCAAGTTGGCTCTCATGTCTTGTTTCTTTTCTTTTTACATTTTCCATTTGCTTCTTTAAATTAATTACTCACAAAATGGTGTGTAGCAATTCCTTTAAAGTGGGAGCATACATTGGCATTATTCATTATTCATTTTTCTTCCTTGGTTCTTAGTGCAGCCTTGTTAGTTCATATGATGTGTTTGTCACTTTGCGGATGACATTGGGTATAGTGTCATTCATGTGTGTGATCTCTCTTAGCATATTACATTCCTCTTAATGGCATGATGTGACACACTACATCTCCTAAGTTACAAATATTCTATTCTTTGATTAGTCCTCCCTTGGAAACATTAGACACAATGTTCCCTAAGTTATAGACCTTGCATGAACAAAAAAGACATTTGAACATTCCATTTGGATGTTGTATTTTGCATTTACATGACCACCTTGCATAACACAACTTGCATTCTTATGGTACCATTGCATTTTTTTGTAAGTTCTAAGGACACAAAGCTTTGCTTGTCTCATGAACCATGAAACAACATTGCCTTTGTGGCACCTTATTAAAGTTATCAAGAGGTATAACTTTGATATGGTTGAGTGGGAATCCCATTCTATGGCATGACATTCCACATAGCCACCTTTTGGAATTTCTCACCCCACAGACAACCAAAAGTTTTGTGGCCCTAGAGTCAAGTATGTTGTGGACTTCTCACCCCATGGACAACTAAAATTTTTGTGGCCCTAGAGTGAGTATGTTGTCTACTTCTCACCCCATGTACAACCAAAAGTTTTGAGGCCCCAGAGTGAGTATACTTGGGATTTCTCACTTTGTGAACAACCATAATTTTTGTTGCCCCAAAGTGAGTACAAATTCCCCTCAAACAAACAACCTAATTCTAATCCACAATGAGTTGGATAGATGATCAAAGCTTTATTTATTCCTTTCTCATCATCATGTACGTTCCTTTGTGTTCATGTTTGATTTTCCAAGGGATCGTGATCCTAAGGGTTTGATCATCCCTCTTGATTATCATTATCTCATCCTATCAAGCATTAATGCATTTGGACCTTTCTTGGTTGCATGATCAGCTACTTTAGTACGAGTTTGAAGCAATTTCATCCTCTCACTAAGTGGGGGCTAACTATGGATACAGAAAAAGTAACCCTTCTACTTTTTCATGTTCAAGCCCTCCTAGTGGACTTTGGCTTGATTTTTCCTAGATTTAATATTGTAATATGGTCAACACAATCACATTAGGTAGACCTTAGAAACTTGTGAATCATTAATAGTTCTAGTATGTCTTGTAAAGGTGTTGTGAAGTGTATAACTCAAAATTATTTCAAATTTTTTGCTAGATTTCATTCTCTAACCCTTGAGGTCGGCCTGTGATGTATTATTTTTGGGAAATTTAGTAATATCAAGTATAAATAAGGGTTTTTCCTCTCATTTTAACACCTATTCATTCAAGCAATCAAGGCATAATCAAGTCATTCATTGGAGCACTCCATTGCATAACTTAAAATTTCTACATCAAGGGTTTGGTAATTTTATGACATTGCATGTTGCCTATTTATCATTTTATTTCCATTTCATAGGGTTTGATTACCAAAGAGGATTTTGACAAAGGTAAACCCCTATACTCTAACCCTTAACCATATTTCCCTCTTCGCATGTGTGTTTGCAGACTTTGTACATAGATTTGTCAAAGAAATAGGTGTTGAAAAGTGGTCAAGTCATCATCAAAGCTATTCAAGTCAACATAACCCTAATTCAAGCTTGGAGACACTTTTTATCCCATTTTTTGCAAAATTAAGATCAGACACCTATTAGAAAAGCAAGTGCAGACCTGAAGCTATGAGATCCTATCCTGAGATTCTAGAAATCTATAGGTGGACCAAGTCACCACCAATGGAAAATTAGTCCCATTACTAGGCCTGAAAAGTGTTTTTTTTGTTTTTTGATATGCATTTGGCATATTCCTATTCCAACAAGTTTTTCCTGAAAGTGGGACTAAGTCACCTAGCCTAGCATAAGTGTTGCAATCAACATTTTTCAGTCAAATTTTTAGGATTCTAGAATCTCTCCACATTAGATTTCAAATTCCAGGTGCACCTCTCTAACCCTATTTAGTTATTTCATCATTTACTTGCATTTTTAGGTGATTTTGCATATCATTGTGTGTTTTCCATCACTTTACATTTCTTATGTTTAGCATCATTAAATCTTTTTTTTTTCAGATCAATGCATTAGCACATCATAATTAGACATATTACATCTCATTTACATTAATCTTGATTGTAGAAATTTGCTTTTTGGACACCATTTATTTCTCCTTTTAGGTGAAAAAACCTAAAAGGAGCTAAAAGCAGTTAGGCAATCCAAAATCATTGACCACAATTTGATACTATAGCATATTCCAAAAATATCAAAATGCATAATTATTTATCTTTTATAGTATATATATATTTTTAAAAAGGGTTAGAAAATTCAAATTTTGAGTAGCAATAAAAACACATGAACCTATAATTAACCACAAAAATCTTAGAAGGGTTTCCTCTTTCCTAAATACTCTCTTGAATGTTTTATTCTATCAAAACTTCATCTCAATTAGCTTCTCACAATTGATGGTCTCCAAAAATAGTTAAGGCTACACACACTTTATCCCTCTTCTACATAAATTTTGAGTGGTATGCCCTAGAGCTCTTCTATAAAAGCTCTTTTTATATTCTTTAATTACATTTCTTACTTCTATTTCTCTATTCATGACATTTACACCAAAATATTTATTTTCTTATCTAATTTGGCCATGGTAAGCTTTCTAAATGGTTCTTGGATATTCTCTATATCCTTAGCATTATAAGGATCAAAACAAACAATTTCATCTTCTCAATCAACATAATTTTTTCAAGCTTAAGTATTGTTGTTGTTGGTTATGTATTTTACAAGTATAGAATTTAACTAAGATCTATAAATTTAAAGACTACCATAAAATCTTTCCCTTATTTCCTTTGATTTTAGTTAACTCTACATCTTAATACTACCCTAGCTTAGTAATGCTACAATGCCAAAATATTTAAATGTTTTACAATCATACACAGATTCTGAAATCATGGCTATGATGTCCCAATATATGTCATTGGACAATTAAGGGTAAAAATTATATTCACATAATGGTGTAATAACTTTGCATTATAGTCACTACCTATTCTTTCCAATATTGAAAGATTTCAAATTCATGGATTTTCAAGTATCAAGATTGCTTATATTATATATAACATGCAATGTTTTCTTTTGATTTTGACTTTAGGAGTTTTTACATTGTACTAATTCTAGGAAAATGTTTGCATGCATTTTAGTACATATTTATATACCTTTACTATCTTATTCCACTCTTCAAGGGACTTAAAAGAAATGACATCTTTTAGGCTAATCAATTACAAGGATAAATAAAGATTCCATGACCATATTCACCTCCTAATAGTTGTGTTAGCATTTAGAGTTGATGAAGGAATCATACAACCCCCCTTAGTTATAATTTGTGACAAACCATCTAAGAAACCACTATACTTGGCCCAAAACAAGGGCTTAGATTTCCACTTCATTATCAATCCCTAGTTTAATTTCCTAGAAGATACAACCTCAACCTTCCCCTCCAACTATGAATGAAAAACCTAGAATCTCATATAACTTGGGTTCCCACATGACATATTGAGTTGTTCAACACGAGGTATTATCAGTGATCATGTTGTAGGAGTGATTTGTTCCAGTGTTGATCTTGACAATATGTGTGTTGTATCAGAGATTAATTATCCCCACACACTTTAGAATCAACTTTGGGAGATCCATGGAGACCCTCATATCTCCTCATTCCTTAACAAAATGTGAAATTATTATTAATTATTTGATTGTTACATCATTTAATATTTAAACAATAAAAAAATTAAGAAAGAATTATATATATAAGATTCAAAAATTCAAAATGGCTAAGATCAAGTAGCAACCACTCAACAAAATGTCTAAGCCCAATTTTCAAATCCAAACAAGAGAGTACAAATGATAAAAGAGAGCAAAGAAGAATGAAAGCATAAAATAAAACTCCCCTATCAAAGTTGCTTCATCTCCCTTGCTTCTTCTCCATTCTTTCTTAAGTTGCAAAGCTTTTCCCTCAATTTTTGAAGTGCTTGAATACATGCAAATGACAATGGCAAGATAGCAAGAACTTTGGAGAAATGAGGTTGTAAAGAAAAAATGGAAGAGAAGGCCTTTTATAGAAAATATTTTTAACGGAAGGACAAGATTGATCTTCTAGAAAGATGCCAAGATCAACAATTGAGAGGACATGCAATACAAAGAAATGGGGCTTACAAAATGAATAGTCAAGATTGAGAAGAGGCCAAAGTCAATCGATGGCCAATATTCAAAAATGACATAGTGGAGGGAGATAATGGAGAAATTAAAAATTAAAATGATTTAATTCATGAGAAGGAATCTTTGATCAAGTGGAGGCATAAATAATTTATTTGAGGAAAAGGCAAGTGGGCATTTAATTAAAATTATTTATGCAACCATTTTAATTAAATAAGAGGAAATAGAAAAAAAAATATTAAATAATCAAATTGAATCAATTATTTAATGAGGAAGAATTATTTGACTATAGAAGAATCAAAATATTAATGAATAGACAAACAATTAATAATAATTATTTGACTATAGATGAATAATGAATATTTACTTATAGAAGGAAAGAGTGTATAGAGAAATGTGATAAAAAACAATAATTAAATAATTAGAATTACTTAATTATGTCGGGAAGAAAACCAAAATGATGCTCGCAGACCAAGACATTTTTTAGTGTCTACACTATATATATATATAATAACAGTTTAAAAAAATGTGTTTAATCATCTATTTTGTAATATTTGAAAACTACTTATTTTATAATTCTTTACTGAAAAAACAAACCACTACACCAAAAATTGTAAAAACCAGATCAAAATTTGACCTAATTGATCTTCCACGAATCTTCCACGCTAGTTTTAAAATAAATGCAAGCTTCCATCATTGAAAAGCTTTTCACAAATCTACAATACCAGATCAATACCATCTATTAGGTGTTAGTCACTGTTTAGACTCTTGTGCATAAATTACAATACCGTCTAATCCAACACCATATGGCTATCTAGTTTTTGGTTAATGAAGATTTAATATTTATCTCCTACTTCTTTCTTCCTTCCATTCAAGCTCAGCGTACAACACAGCTGAAGTTTTAGCATAGGCAATACATAAACTTTAAGAGCAAATGAGATTTGGTAAGTGATAGATTCAGTAGCTTAAAGAATACTTCAAAAAGAAGTAAATAGTCTCAAGTTTGTTGTCCAACTTTCATGATTAAAAAAATAACAAAGAATAAAAATCTTAAAAAAAACTCATTTTATCCAATTTATAATTTTTTTGCAATAGGTTGTTAGTAACCCCTACCTTCACATCCATTAATTTTCATGGGAAACTTGGAGCGCTACTTGGGAATATTCATTCAACCTGTTGTCTTTACTGTTTTTTATGAGAAAGTGACACTACGTGGAGCTCACTATGTTTCTGATGAGCCTTTAACCGATGGTACTGTTGTTTTTATGAGAAAGTGACATTACGTGGAGCTCACTGTGTTTCTGATGAGCATTTACCTGAAGGTACTGTTTATGGGTTTCAAAGGATATGTAAACTAAAAAAACATATTCTTTATAAGATGACTGCAGAGCATAAATCTTAGCGAGTTTACTTCTAAAACTGTGTTTTGCATCATAACAAATACTCACATTGGCTTTTTGAAATGCTTACTTTTGAGAAGCCCGTCAAAAAAAATGAAGTCTACCCGTAAAAAATTATTAAATTATTTTTAAATAAATAGCTCTAAATGTTGTTTGTTTGGAAACATTAAGTTTTTAGCAAGCTTTTTAATAAGAATAAAATTGAGTATTCTTGATATTTTATTATTAAATATTTGACTGTCGATGCTTTCACTCTTATACGTGGAGAATTCTAAAATTGTCTATCCAAACCCATATCTATCTAGTTTCTGAATAGTGAAAATTTAGTATTATCTCCTAATTCTTTCTTCCTTGTTCCGAAGTTCACCATACCACAGATCTGGAGTGGAAATATAGGCAATATATAACCTTTAAAGCCCAGTGAAATTTAGCAACTAATAAATTCAGAATACCTCGAAAAAAACAAATAGCCTCAACATTTTCTGTCCAACTTTCAGGCTTAAAAAAGAGAAGCAACAAAGAAAATAGAATTTCAAAAAATCATTTCATCCATTTATCAGTTTTTTTGCAATGGGTACCCGAACCTTCACACCCATAAATTTTAGTAGGAAGCATCGAGTGCTAATTAGGGATATTCATTACACCTGTTTCCTGTACTGTTTCTATGATAAAGTGAAACTCAGCGAACCTTCACTTTTTTTCAGATGATCCTTTGTAAGCATATGTGAAAAAGTAAATACTTCTTATATTAGAGAATATAAATCTTGACCAGTTTAATTTCCAGTATTTTACATCGCGACAAATCTTCAAAAATGATTATGATTTAGAAGGCCTACGAATAAAATGGAAGCCTGCCCAAAAAAAAACTTTAACAAATATTTTAAAAATAAATAGCCCGATAAGTTGTTTGTTTAGTAACATTGGGGTGTAACACTTCATTACCATTGTTACAATTTTTTTTTTTTAATAAAACTGTTAAATATACATTCCAAAGCACATGATATCATACGGACTATTTTTAATATCATTTCTTATTTAAATAGTAAAAGAAAAAAAAAAAAGTTTTCCTTGCCTCTTCGATTGTACTAAAATTGATTATAAATAATAAAAAAATGCATCATATAAATTTCAAAAGTTAAACGTTATGTTTTATAAAAATATTTTTAAAAAAATACATGTATAATGTACCTGGTAGCGCAAGATGAAGATGCAGTCTGAACTCTTGGGCCTCTGAAGACGTAAACCTTCGAAGTATATGAAACTCAGAAGAGCTGTTATTGGTGAGGTGTTCGTAGCCTTTACTCCCTCGTAATGCCCACGTTAAGCAATATGCACGTCTTCCAATAATGTACAAGGTTAGATAAGTGGCAGTGTGTGTCTATTAAAAGCCGCGTCCCCACATTGCACAAATATTGGAATAGAATAGAATAGAATAGAATAGAAAGGAATGCTGACAAACGTTTAAGACAAAACCTGTCCAAAAGTCACCGACTATTTAATTTAAAGCCAATGACACGTACATGATTTAAAGTCACTGACTATATAAAGCCAATGATGTACTAGATGAGCCTTTGTAAGCATATGTGAAAAAGTAAATACTTCTTATATTAGAGAATATAAATCTTGACCAGTTTAATTTCCACAGTGTTTTACATCGCAACAAATCTTCAAAAATATTATGATTTAGAAGCCCTACGAATAAAATGGAAGCCTGCCCAGAAAAAAACCTTTAACAAATATTTTAAAAATAAATAGCCTGACAAGTTGTTTGTTTAGGTAGTAACATTGGGGTGTAACACTTCATTACCATTGTTACAATTTTTTTTTTTTCAATATAACTGTTAAATATACATTCCAAAGCACATGATATCATACAGACTTTTTTTAATACCATTTCTTATTTAAATAGGAAGAAAAAAAAAAGTTTTCCTTGCCTCTTCGATTGTACTAAAATTGATCATAAATAATAAAAAAATGCATCAGATAAATTTCAAAACTTAAACGTTGTGTTTTATAAAAAATATTTTTTGAAGAATACTTGTATAATGTGCCTGGTAGCGCAAGATGAAAATGCAGTCTGAACCCTTGGGCCTCTGAAGATGTAATCCTTCAAAGTGCATGGAACTCAGAAGAGCTGTTATTGGTGAGGTGTTCGTAGCCTTTACTCCCTCGTAATGCCCACGTTAAGTAATATGCACGTCTTCCAATAATGTAAATACTAGGACATCGTCTTGTTCACGAAAATTGACTCTACGCTTATATACAAGGTTAGATAGGCTAAATGGCAGTGTGTGTCTATTAAAAGCTGCGTCCCCACATTGCATAAATATTGGAAAAGAATAGAATAGAAAGGAATGCTGACAAACGTTTAAGACAAATCCTGTCCAAAAGTCACTGACTATTAAAAGCCAATGACATGTACATGATATAACATTATGGGAAACAGTTATTCTTGTCTACATGAAATTGGATGCTACTCCAGTAAGGAGCCCCACCTCTTTCCTTTTGCTTAAATTACAGTACGATGACTAGTGAATTTAAGACCACTCGCTTAAAATTATTCTTTCGGAATTTACGTCTGACATAAGCTCAATATTTATCATAAAAAAAATTATTGTTGAGTTTTAAAAATAAAATAATAATATCTTATTTGAAAAATAACAATAAATTTTAGTTTTATTCAATTGTTTATAGATTTTGATTTTCAATTTAATTAGTTTTTAATTGTTTACATTATTATTTCTTATTTATTATAGGAAAATAATTATTGAAAAATGTAATAATTCTTTAATTTAAAATAAAATAATATAATTATTGAACAAATTTTAAAAGTGTTTTTTCTTATCTATTTACTATCTATATATACATGTAACTGGTTTTTATTTTAATCATAAAATAATTCTTCAAATAAAGGCAAAATAAACAATTTGTTTATGCGTATGATTTCTATAATTTATTGTATTATTATTGAAAAATAAAATAACTCTCTAATAAAAATATAATAAACAATTCTGAAATAAAAATTTGTGTAAGTCAAAATTAAAATGCTTAATTTCTATTTTATATTTCTAACCTTTTACATATCTGTTATGTGTTAATCTTTGTATGTAATAGTTTAGATAAATATTAAAAAATGATAATCATATGGATATTTTAAAAGAAAATACTTTCAACCAAAATTAATTCATAATAGTTTAACATTGTGATGTAGTATATAAAAACATATAACATATTTAATATAGATATTTTAAAATCAATAAATTTTCCATATTTTTTAAATATATATTTATTTTAAAAATCATGAATTATATCTTTTATGTTTATTTATATGATTATAACATAAAATTTTGTGATGTGTTCTCATTTTTTTATTTTTTATTTTTATAGATGAGTGTTACCAAAGGATAGGGGGTAACTCCCAATTACATTTCAACAAAATAATTTTAGCCCACAGGCCTATCAGGTTGTCACTAAAGAACAACATCACTACCATCACTTAATAGTCAAAAAAGATCCCTAATTGCCAGAAAGAATCCAACCACTACAACATGTAGAAAGAAGACAATCGCCAGACCAAACATAGAATACGTAGGGAATTCATCAACACAAAACAACCACCTAGATCCCCAAACTATGATTTAAGATTGCCAAAAGATCCCCCAATTCCGTTAAGTGCCTTAGGCTGTCACAACCGATCCAAGCTCTATCTGAATTCATGAACCGAGAGAAGGCGTTCATGTTGTTTTTTTTAACTCCAGCATGGAAGACTTCCCAGGCGTCCGACATGAAGTTTTTTGTAACCACGGCCTCGACATCCTCCATCCCCTCATCCAGGGCCAATTCAGGGTCAAAAAATGCTCTCAGGAAACTCACCCAGCTGCTAGTGCACAACTCCAATGTTGCTTTAGCAGTAGCAGAAACATTAATGCCGACAACAATCCTGTTCAGCCGCACCGCAACCCACTCCTTAGATTCATGAACATCAACCAGAGCACCGCAAACAGTCTCATATATTCTGCCATCGCACCAGTGTTGATGCACACCTAATACCTTCGTAACAATTGCAACAGTGGTGTCGAAGACCTCTCTGTTCTGGTGAATGAAGAGACAAGAGCATTGGCTTGCCATAGGCTCCTTAGCACATGCACAAGCAACTCCGAATTGGAAAACCATGATTTTATGTCTTCACATTGACACCTTAGAACCCCAGCCATGGGCCAAATATAGCAAAACGGATATCTTGTAACCCGCAGAGAGTGGAGAGGTTTGATGGTCCTTCCCGTCGAGACTAGAAGACACACAGTCGAAACCGTCAATCTAAGACAACTCATGACTAGTAAGAGACAAAGGGTTGCCAATTCTAGTTTGACCCATATGGGGTATCAGGTGTGGAGATCCATCGTATGATATGAGTAAGTCTGCAAGCATACCAAGTTGCTTATCCTCCTGCAATTGATAGTCCAGTTCAACATAATTTATATTCTGTAACCCTGCGTTGGAGACCTTTGGTTCCCCTCCTGGTCGCTTGCCACCAAATCTAGGAGTTTGTTCCATCATTCCAACTTGGAATCGATGATAACCTCATCCACTTGCCCAACCCCGACATTCACAAGACAGTTGGAAGCTTTGTTTGCTTCCCTGTAGGCGTGCTTGATTTTAAAATTTTCCAATTTTCCTATTTGTTCCTTGATTTGGCCAACCCAAGCATCAAGATACCAACAAGGGGATCTGCCATTCATAATTGCTTGAATGAATATCATTGAGTCTCCCTCAATTTCGATTGACTTTATTCCCTTACTGATACAGAATTGAACTCCCATCAATAGTGCTTCAAACTCAACAAAATTATTGGTTCTTTCCCACAAATTTTTGGATGCGGCCCAGACACATTCACCCATGCTATTTCTAATTATGCACCCAACCCCTGCAGCCCCAGGATTCCCTTTCGCTGCCCCATCAAAATTCAATTTCCAAGGGAGATCCACTGGCCCTTGTCATCGTACTGATCTTCTATCAACCTTTTCTATTGCGGGTGTGCGTCCCTTTGGTCTTTTTAAGCTATCCCACATTTTTTGAATATCTTCATCCCATTTTGTGAACTTCGAGTAGGATTTCACTCTTGTCCTATTATTTGCTACCTCGATAATTGTAGCCTTTAGTTTTTCAATTAACCTGGTATTTTTGAGTGCTTTACCTCTAAAGATTCTCCTATTCCTTTCTTTCAAAATGTGCCATACTACC
Organism: Sequoia sempervirens; assembly: GCA_007258455.2. NCBI lineage: Eukaryota > Viridiplantae > Streptophyta > Pinopsida > Cupressales > Cupressaceae > Sequoia > Sequoia sempervirens. Next base: position 170,260,594 of record VDFB02353493.1, on the reverse strand, counting down.
AATGAAGGAGCCAATACCCAAAGGCATTGCCAATATCCATTTTTGTTACCCATCTTCCATGAGTTGAGGAATTCATGCAAGTTCTTCTGTCTCAGGCCTAGTATAGAAAAAGAGTTCTGAAGCCAATCCTAGCAATACATTGCAGTAGGGCATGAGAGGAATAAATGATTGGCATCCTCTTCATTGTGTTCGTACATGATTGTGCAATGAGTTGGGCCTACAAATCCCATTTTTTTTAAACGTTCCATTGTTAAGCACCTCTTGTGGAATGCCACCCAAAGAAAAGCCCCTACTTTGGGTAGCACGACTTGGTCCCAACATAATATCGCTAGCCAATCTATTCTTGCACCAATTTCCACTTGAATTTGAAAACCCAGTTTGGCAGAGTACTCTCCTGATTTTTCCCCACACCACACAATGGAATCATTTTCTCTAGATATCAGGACTACCCGATTGTTTAGTTCTTCTGTGATTGCCTTCATTTTATTTTGGTCTAGATGTAAATGTTGTAGATTAATCCATTTCACCTTTTCGCCTTTTGAAGATGAAGTAGGACTAAGATACCTAGCAATTTCAATACCTCCTACACTCTCCAGTTGTCCTACTTCCATTTCTAAATCAAATTGTTTAGCTAAGCTCCTGTAGCCGTTCCAAGAGTCTGTCCAGAACCTTGCTATTTTGTCGTTTCCAATTCTCCAAGTCAAATGACTTGTAATCAACAGACGAGATTTGTTAATGAATTTTCATATTGCGGAGCCACCCCTTATTGTATCTACTGTTAATATCCTTGAGGGAGAGTCATTTTCTAGATATTTACTTTGCACTATGGGGCATCACAATTTCTCTGGGTGTCTATACATTTTCCAGACTAGCTTTGCCCCTAAAGCTATGCTTTGTCTTTCAATACTCCTTAGTCCTGCACCCCCTTCAACTTTTGATTTATAGGTAATATCCTACCCAATGAGTGAGATTCACTTTTCTTCATTTGACCCTTCCCATAAAAATCTTTTTAGAACCTTCTCTATACATGCTTCTATCTTCTTTGGGGCTTCATAATAGGCAAGTGTGAAAATTGGGATTGTCGAGAGCACTGATTTAGTCATGTTCAATCTACCTGCTAGAGTTAGCCATTTTTTTTTCTATGATAACGCCTTGGTTTTTCATTTATTCAAAACTTTGTTCCAATGTTTCGATTTACAAGCCCCTTCAAAAACCTTTACTCCAAGGAACCTAGCCAAGAGCTTGTCTTCTTTGAATCCCAAAATTTCTGCAATAACCTTCTGTAGAGAGACCTTTATGTTGAAGAAGTAAATTCTCAACTTCTCTTTGTTCATTTTTTTCCCTGACTGAATTTCATATTTCTCGAATGTTTCTTTGATACATTTTTCCTCTCGTAGGTTATCCTCACCAAACAAGGTTGTATCGTCAACAAATTGGGTGTGGGTGATTTGCTCGACGTTTGCAGCTACCATAATCCCCCTCCAGTCCTGTTGAAGGCATCGCTTTTTGATTTCACAACTTAGTGCTTCTGCCATAATCACAAATAAGAACGGAGAAATAGGGTCCTCTTGTTGCAGTCCATTGGTCACCCTGAAGAAGCCATGTGTTGAACTGTTAATCAAAACAGAAAATCTCACTGAGGAGATACATTGTTTAATAAGTGAACACCAATGGCTATTGAAGCCCATACGTTGCATTGTTTTGATCAGAAAATCCCATGAGACTTTGTCATATTTTTTGCAGACATCCAACTTTATTATCATACCTGCATATTTTTCCACTTTTAGCGAATGCACGACTTCACTGATGAGGAGAATACTATCTGATATCTCCCTCCCAGGAACGAAACCAGTCTGCTCAAGAGCAATAATCTTGCCTAAAATCTTTTTGAGTCTGTTTTCTAATACTTTTGCTAATACCTTATAGACAGTATTGCAGAGTGAGATTGGCCTATAATCTCCAAATGTCATGCATTCTTTTTTCTTGGGAATAAGGGCGATGAATGAGTTATTGATGTTCTTAACAAATCTCCTTGATTTCCTGAAGTCTTCTATCATTTTCCACAAGTCCGCCCCTAAGAGGTCCCAATAATTTTGGAAAAATTGAGTAGGGAATCCATCCGACCCAGGTGCCTTGTCAGGGTGTAATTGAAATAAGGTTGCCTTTACTTCCTCCAATGATATTGGATCTATTAACATGGAATTGTCAACATCATCCACCCTTCTATCTATTGCATCCAAGATATTCCCCTCCCCATTTGGACCAAAATCTTCCCCTAGTAAGTTTTTAAAGAACGCCTCTGCCTCTAACCCCACGTCCTGAGTGCCACTTTTCAAGGAATCGTCCTTTGAATAAATTGACTCGATTTTGTTTTCTGCTCTTCACGCCAATACTGATGTGTGGAATTTTTTTGAGTTTGAATCACCGTCTGAGAGCTAGATTTCTCTTAATTTATCCTGCCAGAATATTTCTTCCCTCTTAAGTATTTCTGCTAATTTGTTCTTCAGATCCCTCTCTCTAATGAATTCCTCATTTATCATAGCATCTTTGATTACTTTTTCATTTAGGGCTTGCAATTCTAACTCCACTCTCACCTTTTCTACAAATATATTCTAAAATTTGTCCTTGTTCTAGGTTTTAAGTTTAAATTTTAGGTGCTACAATTTTTTAACGATTTTAAAACTGGCCAATCTGCCCACACGATGCTCTTTCCACCAAGTTTCCAACAACTTTAAAAGTTGGTCATCACGCCACCACATGTTCATAAATATGAATGTTGACTTTGGGAGGTCCAAGCCAGTGAAGAGATTTAGTTCAACAGGAAAATGATCTGAGATGGAGATTGGCAATATGTGAGCCTCGATGGTAGAACAAAGATTGTGCCAACTAGTAGATATCATGAATCTATCCAAACACTCTGATATTGTCGTAAAGTCCTTTCGCCTGTTGGTCCAAGTGAATACACCATTCGATGTTTGACAATCTTCTAGTTTTGAGCAAGCAACAAACTTCCTAAAATCTACCATTACTTGTGTTTCTGACCTTATTCGACCGCTTTTTTTCTGAAACTTCAAGAATCGCATTAAAATCACCACCAACAATCATGTTGGAGCATGAGTGGTCCTTGATGAAGCTTGAAACCTTCATCCAAACACTGGATTTTTCCTTCATTCTAGTAGGACCGTAGATGTTGATGAGAATGAATGGAATGTTGAGACTTAAGCTAACTACTTCCCCTGCTAACCAGTTTGCTTATGAACACAATATTTTTATTGAAGCCTCAGTATCCTTCCAAATTAACCCAAGAACACCTGAAGCACCGGCCGAATCTTGAAAGAAGTTGTTCCAAGATCTGATGTATTTCAAAAATGTTCCAGAATCTGATTTTGACAATTTTGTTTCTTGTATGAGAATTACATCACTTGCACTATTCTACAGTTGATGCCTAATCAGGCATCTTTTGTTAGGGGCCATTAGGCCCCTGACATTCCAGGTGGTGATCTTCATTGTTTCCCAAGGGAGGCCAATCCTCCCTTGGTACTCAGAAATTCTTTGATGCTGGGATAATTTTTGACTGTTACCTCTTCTTCCCTTAGTTGTTTGAATGATTCTACCCCTAAGTTTTCTTTGTTTGCCAAATTTACCCATACCCAAATGCGAAATTGTAGTCTAGGTAATGCTTCTTTCATCAACTATGTCTAACTCATCTTCAGGTTCTAATTCAGCTTCAGAATCTGTCAGAGGATTGTAAGTTTCCAACCAATCATTTTTCTGTTTGTCCAACTTCACCATTTCTTCTAATGGCTAGTGAGGCTTGATCCCAATAGTACCTACTTGATCTGTGCATACTCCCTCAAATTTATTTTCCTTGGATTCCACTGGCCTTGGTTTCGGCTCCCTTAACTCATAAGGAACTAATTACAATCTATTATTCTCTCTTACCACTTGCCTAGGGTCTCTATCTTCTTGCCCAAGATTGCATGACACCTCAGTGTGCCTCCTTGAATTGCATTTTAGGTAGAATCTTTTATCCTCTTCTATTTTGATGACCTGGGTCCATGTTTCCCCTTCCACCTGTAGTTTTATAGATTGAGGTATGGTGTTAATTGCAACAATTTGCAACCTCACATATTTGTATAAATCGCTATCAATAATATCCATGTCGATGTCCAGCAGGGTTCCCAGCGATCTTCCTATTTTTTCCTAACAATTGCCATTCCAATATTCGAATGGAAGGTTGTAAAGCCGTATCTAGACTAGGAGATCATACGACTTGAAATGGGTAGGATCGAAGTTTTTCTCCTAGGGTTGCATGTAGAGAAAAAGTATTCCCATATGCCATACCCCTGCCTCAGTTACTTTTTTCATTGATTCTTCATTTGTGAAAACCACCACAAAATTTTTTTTTGGCAGAAACCTAAGTAATACTTCTATCCTCCATTCCTTCTTTATCCAATCTCTAATTTTTTCCCTATTGGGACTGCCTCCAATGAATTGACATATTATTGCAAAATCTTTTAGGATTTCCGCATCATTCTTTATCTCCTGTAATACATCAATCAATGGGATTGTTTTCTCTTCTGTTGAATTAGGGTTTTTTTCCTTCTTTGGATCCAGATTCCTTGCAACGGCGTACCCATCTTCGTAGTGGATTCTTTCTTTTTTCCTCCATGCTAATTTATTCTGTGTTTTGTAATTAAGAAAAATAGGTTGCTTGACCTTTTTTCCTGCATCACCCTGCCGATCTTCTCTTATGTCATCTGAAGGAGAATCATGTTGCATTTGGTCAGGACCCTACTCCTCCTGGCCTTCGCATGAAATTTTACGATGTGTCGAGTAACAATGATCAATTCATTCTCTGTTGACGAACAACCATTATGGAATGTGGTTTTTATTCTGGAATTTTGCTTTCTCTGGCTTTTCCTGAACCACTATGTCTGCCCAGCTTTCTCTGCCTTCACCCTTCAGACCTGTAGATGCCTCGCTCCTCACCATTGCATAAAAAAAAAAAATTGAGGGTCAGCAATCTCAATTGCTGACATGGTAGAGAGCGACCCTGTGAGGTTAAACCTTGGTTGTTGGCACTATAGGCAAGAAGCCCCACCATTTCGCCATAGGTTTTCCCCTAATCTCAATTGTTGACATGGTAGAGAGTGACCCCGTGAGGTTTGAACCTTGGTTGTTGGCACTATAGGCAAGAAGCCCCACCATTTCACCAAAGGGTCACCCCCGTGATGTGTTCTCATTTTAAAATACATAAAATAAAAATATGTTTTTCAACAATCAAAATGTTAAGGAAATGATTAATATTATCTATTTATTAATATATAAGAAAATATTTTAAAAAAATATTTGTATACAAGAATGAGGAGTTTCTAGTCTAAACATATTTGAGAAATCCATGCAAAACTTAGCTGAGGTTAAATTTAGGTCTTGTTTTCTCGTGGTACACGTGATAGTATGACAAAGTTGCAACCTAAATACACTACACAAATATCTTAAAATATAAAATACTTTGCACCAATAGAAAGTACAAAAGCTACACCCAAAAGTAGTCATGGTATGCGGAATGATACATTCATGTCTTGGGGCATCTACGAGACTGGAAAGACGCTACCTTCAACGAGACTACCAAGCGCAAATAATTCAACCTATTTTTCATTCAATGTTACTTGTCATTATTATAAGGATGAGGTATAGTTAAATTAATTTCAAATATAATTGCATTCATTAAGTTATGTATGTCTCAATTACATCTGAGCTATAGGGATGAGGTAATTTTGAGTTGGTTTAATGGTGACTAATTTGGAATCTTATATGATAGGTTACAAGTTCAAATATTGTAGGAGATGGGGTATGTATGCCTCATATTGTAAGTATAGTTAGGTGCCTCCTCCATTCTAAGAGTACAAGGTAGTTCCATATTCTACAAGCCATTTGTAGAACTAAGAACAAATTTCTTAGTATTGTGGACTATAAAAGAATCCATTTCATTTTCTATTTTTATTAAGCAGAAATTCATCACCATTTAAAACATAAATTTTTGAAGTCACTCAAACTGCTCAATATCATGGACTATAAAATGACCTATTTCTAATGGTGTTTCTATTAAGTGCAAATACTTTACAATTAAAAATAAAAATTCTTAAATTGACTCAAATAACCCTTGTATTGGATGGTGGTCATACACTCGAAGATTTTGGGAATGTATTCCATTATGTACTATAAAAAGATTCATTTCCTTTTTCATTTTTATTATGCCCAAATATTTTTCCATTCAAAGTAGAAGTGTTTGAAGTGACTCAAATTGATTGGTATAATATATTGTAGAAGGATACATTTTCTTTTCCATTTCTATTAAGCGCAAATACTCTTCCATTCAAAATAGATGTTCTTGACATGACTTAAATAACCCTTGTATTGGACAATGGTCACACACTCCAATCTCTCGGGAATGTACTCCAAGATTTCAAAAATGGATCAAAACCTTATTATATTAGGTTACTTGAACTCTTTTAAGTGAATTTCATTCAAAAAATTTGGTCAATCAACTAGTGGTTTTCTCTTATATCTATATATCCCTTCTTAATGATGGGTCATTAAGTGATTCAAAATTTTGGTGAATGTTCTATATTGTGGACTATAAAATGATCTATTTCCTTTTCCATTTCTATTAAGCACAAATTATTCATCGTTTCAAATAGAATTGTTTGAAGTAACTCAAATCACTTGACACCACTGACTATAAAAGGATCCATTTCCATTTCTATTCCTATTAAGGGAAAATACTCTGCAATTCAAAATAAAAATGCCTAAAGTGTCTCAAATAACCCTTGTATTGGATAGTGGTCATACACTCCAAGTGTTTGGGAATGCATTCCATTATAGAGTATAAAGGATCCATTTTCTTTTCCATTTATATTAAGCCCAAATATTTTTCCATTCAAAATAGAAGTGTTTGAAGTGACTCAAATTTCTTGGTATCATAGACTATAGAAGGATCCATTTCTATTTCTATTTTTATTAAGTGAAAATTCTACCATTTAAAATAGAAATTCTTGAAGTGACTCAAATAAGCCTTGCATTGGACAATGGTCACGCACTCCAAGCTCTCACGAATGTACTCCAAGATTTTGAGAACGGATCAAAACATTATTATGTTGGGTTACTTGAGCTCTTTTAAGTGAATTTCATTTAAAAAAATTGGGCAATTAACTAGTGGTGTTTCTCTTATATCTATATATCAATTGTAAATGATGGATCATTGAGTGTGATCAAAAATGTTGATAAAAAGTATACAGAGTTGAATCTAGAAGCAATCTTATCAATACTATGTAGACTATGGAAAATATATGTAATTAATGGTGTTTCTTTTATTGATAAAGTTTGAATGATTTGTAAAATTATTATATGTACAAGATTAAGTTTTATTATGTGAAGGCTCAACACATTAATATATTTAATGTTGAAATTATATCCTCGAAAAATTTACAAAAGTAAATACCCTTCAAATTGTTGTAAAATTAATATTTTAAAATAACATAAAATAATTATCCCAATGAAATATCATATACAAGTATAAGATTATAGTCATATATAGTCTATGTATACACATAATGGAATGCATTATAAGTTAAGAGATTTAGGTAAAAAAATACTATTTAATTACTAGTTGAATATAGGGGAAATGAGCCAATTCTTATGTATGATGAATTTGCACCTTTTCAAATCATATATGCTGATTTCAAATTCCTCAATTTTTTCTAGAAATTTACTTGGTAAGTTTTCTACTTAAATCTAAGGTTTTAGGTTGACATCATCCAATATGATACCACAACATCAACATTGTAAAAAGTATATATATAAAAAAATGGAACCCTCCCAAGTAGACAACTATAACACCTAGCATTTGAAATTACTGGTACCAAAAACTAAACATATTTTCCCTGAATTTTATCCATACAAACACTTAAGTCATTTAGTTAAATAATTTTTATAACATCTATAACACCTAATGATGTAAAAAAAAATTATAACTTAAAATAATTTTACACTAAATACCCTTAATGAAGTGACAAAATGCTTGATTCATTATCAAGGAACAACACAACAATACATATATAGAGAGGTGAAATGTAGTCAATAAGTTGATGCAATTGAACACCAATTAAGCAACACCATAATTTCTTGCAATATAATAGAATTTTCAAACATTTCCCCCTTATTTTATTGTTCTTGTTACTATACCCTAGAAAACTCAAGTTTTACTTTGCCAAGGGACCCCGCTTAAGGCTTACATAACAAAATTAGTTGATTACAAAAAAATTATATATTCTTGAGAAGAACTTCCTTTGAAGAAAGCAATCTTGATTCAAGCGAAACTCCATCAAGCTACCTCATAACCTTCCTAAAGCTGTAGCTTAGAGTTGAATTTCTAAGTTCTTGGACCACCATTTTCATGAACTCCTGAATCACTAATTCCTGAATTATTTGACAATAATCCATATTGAGCTCTACAAACATAAGGCTCCATCAAGCTGTTTGATTACCCTTTTAAGAGTATAATTCTCAATCACAATCTCATAAACTTCCTAAACAATAGTCTATATTGAGTTCAACTTTAAGTCCCTTAGTTGCCTCCAAAAATTAAATTTCACAATTTATGTATTCTTGAAATCAATTAGCATCAAAAAATAAAAGAATAAATAAAACAAAAACACTTCTTATGAAAAACATACTCTCAAAGTGAGAAACTGACTTGAGATGATGGAAATTCCTTCATCCTCTAGTGTTACTAGCATCCAATAGGTCTTGTTACAGTTTATCCGTTTGATGTCTTGGATGAGTCTTTGGAGACCTCATCTGGTGTAGTAGAGGTAGCATCAAAATTCTAAGCATAATTGTTTGAAGATCATATAATAATAAACCTAATTCGATTGACATCTCCTCTCACAACACAATTTACCTTAAAATTTCTACTAATGGGAGATGCATGAATATGTAACCATTTATGAGTTCTAATATGTTGAAAATGAATGATTGCCATATTCTTGATTGCATCATAAGAATATTCAAATAACCTTTTAAAATTGTAATTTGGATAGCTTTGAGCAAACAATTATTTAATAATATAATATATATAAACATTAATGAATTGAAACAAAAAATTATCTCTTGTCCAAATTATCTTTATAACACCTTATCTCCCCAAATAATAAAAACTTTGACTTTTGTTCTGTTAATTGAAACTAAAATTTCACACTTTCCATTCACATTCTTATACTTAGCCAAAACACATCTCCCACATGTCACATGAATTATTTGTGATTTGTATGGAACTATAATTATATGCTTGAAAATCTAATTGCACAAATCTCCAAACTATAACCAACTCGACTACAATATATCACATGCTAACTGTGTGTGTGTCAAAATGTGTAGAGTGAGTTAGTTATTCTAATGTCAACACAAACCTTAATGAAATGGTTTACATTCAAATTTTGAAGCAAGTAAAACTTATCTATTTCGTAATACAATCAAACTTTTCAAATGTGTATCATTTTTCTCTAATTCTAGGGATTTATTAAATCGTTTGGCCCTCAAATTTCTATGAGCACAAAGGTTGTTAAAATGACTACCTAGAAAATGAGATTTTATGCTTAATATGCATGCTAAGATTATTTCTATGTGCAAATGTGTGGTGGAAGGATTAATGGTATGCTCTTAAATGAGACAAGATGATGGAATTGATGATGAATGCAATGATAAACAAAGCATGATGTTGGTGATGGATGAACAAGTGGAGATGAGTGAGATGATATGCAACTATAATGCGCTATCTATGATTATGCATATGCTCAAATGCAAACATAAAAAAAACTAACCTAGAATGTAACTATGATGCAATGAAGATGATAAAATGTAATTATGAAGCAACTAATTAAACTAAGATGAGAATGCAAAGTAACATATGATATGCAAGCTAAGTATAAGACTTCATGAAAGCTCCAAGCTCCTACAAAAAACCTGCTTGGTAACAATACTCAAAGTGTGGATGTAAAATGGCATTATAACACTATTCCAATTTGTATTTCAAAATAGCATTATAACATTACTCAAAATGTGGATCATAATGCAAAGGATGAGGGGTGTATTTATAGAGTTTTGAAATCATTTTGTGAGGTGGCACCTATCAACGGTTCAGATTAAAAGGAGACAAGATAGATGGTGGAGATGAAAGGAATCAAGATGTTGTCCCCTTGACCAAGGAAAACATGCCATGTGTGTGAAGAGAATCCCCTTGACCAATTGGAAGCATTCCAAATGTATGAGATTCCAAGTGTGTGAAACAAAGACCCATGTGCTCCAAATTTGTTGGAAGTGTGGGGGAATAAAGCCACGTGCTTTTTCTTATTGGTGGAAATGTGTGAGGAGAATTCTAATTAATAATTAGGCTTATTTATTTTCATGTGACCTTTATGAGGTGGCACATAAAAATTTTGTAGAAATGTGCTCTAATTCTTAATTAGGATTAGGGAAGATTAATTAAATAAACACGTTTAGGGTTTTTTGTTTATTTAATTTAGAAGAAATGTCCCCTTGACCAAGGAAAAAATGCCATGTGTGTGAAGAGAATCCCCTTGACCAATTGGAAGCATGCCAAGTGTATGAGATTCCAAGTGTGTGAAACAAAGACCCATGTGCTCCAAATTTGTTGGAAGTGTGGGGGAATAAAGCCATGTGCTTTTTCTTATTGGTGGAAGTGTGTGAGGGAATAAAGAAATGTACTTTTTCTTATTGGTGTAAGTGTGTGAGGATAATTCTAATTAATAATTAGGCTTATTCATTTTCATGTGACCATTATGAGGTGGCACATAAAAAAGTTGTAGAAATGTGCTCTAATTCTTAATCAAGATTAGGGAAGATTAATTAAATAAACACATTTAGGGTTTTTTGTTTATTTAATTTAGAAGAATGTGAATTAGGAGATTTAAAAGGAAAGTGAACAATATAAATAAAGTAAGACCTTATTTAAATATGTAGTCGAAGCATTAATCAAATAGGTTGTATTTAATTAATTGAATGCAATGACCATTTTCAAGTGTATACATTTTTCCCCTCTTTGAAGTGATGTGTTTACATGTTACTTCAAAGAAGATTTTGATGTTGATGTTCAGATGATGTGAGATTTTGATGCCCCAGATTTTGAATTTCAAGTATTGATGGATATTATGCCCCCTCAAGAGTTAAATCGGTGAATACAAGGATGAGAAAATGAAGTGTTGAATGATATGATAATGATCCAATGTTGATTCAATGAAAGTTTGAGGTTAGAGACGATTTATCTCTTGAAAGTTCATTGCAAGCTCTTTCTTTGAATAGTGTTGATTAATTACCCCTCCTTTGTGGTAAAAATGGGAAATAAATCCCACCATAATTCCCTCCATTTTACCCCAAAAAGGTGAAAATGGGTAAAATGGGATTCATTTGCACATTTTGAGTTTGGAGAAGTTGAAGATTGGAGAGCTTAGAAGAAGATGGTGATCCCATACCAGAAGCATCGTTTCAAGCGTCTTTGCCAACCTAATCAGCGTGCTGCCTCTGGACCTATGGTACACTTTATGAGAAACCTCTTTTTTAGTCATTTTCTTTCCTTTTAGTATGATTTTGAACATCATAGATAGATGTTGTAGCTTATGGGATGCTATTGATGCACTTTCAGGGTTTTTTTTTGTCATTTTTGAGTGTTTTCGAGCATGTTTAAGAGTTTTAGCACCTTTGGGGTCCCAAATGGAACCTCGTGTAAGATTGAAATTCAAGTTTTCATGTGTTTTAAGAGTTTTGGTGCCTTTGAGGTTCCAAATGGCACCTCTTGCAAGGTTAAAAATTGATGTTTTTGATCCTTTTTAGAGTTTTGGTGCCTTTGGGGTCCCAAGTGGGGCCTTTTGTAAGCCTTGAAAATGCATGTTTTGTGCTCCAACACTGTTTTGGCACCTTTGGGGTCCCAATTCTCTTGTAATCCTTGAAAACCTTGTTTTAAGTTGCATACTCTATTTTGGCGCCTCTTGTTGCCTTGGAAAGTTGTCATTTTTGGTGATTTTAAGTGGTTTAGCTTGTCGTTTGACCCATTTTGTGGGGTTTGATTGCCAAAAACCTTTAAATTGATGTTTACAAGATGTCCTTGAAGCCTAGGAGTCATCGATTTGTCATGTTTTGGATTGATTTCAGTCATATTTTGGTACGTGCAGTGTTTGATTGATGTTTTGTGTGATGATTCAATCTCATGATAGGCGAGAATCAAATGATAGAACTAGTGTTTTATCATCCTCATGATAGGTAATGAACAATAATAGGATTGATAGCATATCATCCTCATGATAGGCGAGGAATGATAATAGGATTGATATCATATTGTCCTCATGATAGGTGAGGAATGATGTGTTGATTGATAGTAGATCATCCTCATGATAGGCAAGGAATGATGGGTAAGATTGATAGAATATCGTCCTCATGATAGGTGAGAAATGATGATAGGATTGATATCGTATCATCCTCATGATAGGTGAAGAATGATGGGTAGGATTGATAGTAGATCATCCTCATGATATGCGAGGAACGATGGGTAGGATTGATAGAAGATCGTCCTCATGATAGGCAAGGAATGATGGGTAGGATTGATCAAGGTGTTGGTTGTTCTAATTGTGTGGATTTGAATGACTACACATTAGTTTGATTAACTGATGATTTTGAGTGAACATGACATTAATTGATTGATTTGCATTTATGATTAGCCAGATGGAGATGTACTCCAGTCTCAAGAGTAATTCTCGAAGACCTAGAACATGGTCTGTCAGTTATCATCAGCCGACTTAGAGATTACCTCCCGTTATGGGTTGAATTCCTTGTTAGACATTCCACAATATAGAATCAATAGAGGTTTATTGACAACTTTGGTAGAGAGATGGCACAGTGATCATAACACATTTAATTTATTGACTGGAGAGATGACTATGACTCCTAAGGATGTCTATCATATTCTACGGATTCCAATGATGGGAGAGATAGTAGTGTACGATAAGAGAGAGCAGGGCGGGATAGCTGCATTGCAGAGATTATGTCGAGATGAGTATGTTATGGGCCGATGGATCCCTTGGATAAAGATGATCAACATATATGATCCTTTGCCATGTGTGCTTTCCAGATTCATTCGTGGATTCCTTTGTCTTGATCATAGGTCAAAGGGGTTTTCAGTAGGTTGGGGTCGTGTGCTATTGAGGATGACACTTGGTGGTACAAGGTATGCTTGGGGTTCCTCTATGTTAGCCCACTTATATTGAGATTTGCACGAGGTTGTCTATTACAAGGTGACTAGTTTTTCATGTGGTGTCACATTACTATAGACTTGGGCATGGGAGCATATAGCCATCACTCGGCTGATGGGAGATAGACATCAATCTCTCGGGAGATCTTATGTTTTTAGTTATAGTGGTCCACATGTCCAGCATAAGCTGGGCAAGATTTCTTATTGGAGGCATGTTTTGGATGATTTGGAGACTATCACATGGCGGTCATACTTAGATTGTGAGCAGTGGCTAGAGGATCAGCTGGAGATGCCATTTATGTTATTATCCTGCTATCTGATTAGGTAGACACCTGTTGTTCTTGAGAGCTGCTTGTATTTGCGAGTATGTCAAAAATTTGGATGAGTTCAGGGGATACCCCTGGAAGTTGCCCATTATGCATGTCGATGACAGGATGTTTTAGAGTGGGGCCCATGTGTATCATATGAGACAACTTTTACAGAGTATTATACCTTGACCCTTGGTTTATGGGATTATGTTCCATATATTACAGCCACCAAGATGACCGAGGATTATTCAAAGTTCTTCCACATGCATCCCTTTCTTAGGTTTACTCATCCAGAGGAGCCAGTACCACCAGTTGATGGAGACAAGGGAGAGGACGAGGGTGGTAAGGATGGTGTTTGCAAAGATGATGAGGGTGGTGCAGAGTGTGCTTGTAGAGGTGAGGATGATGGTGAGAGTGATGGTGGTGTAGTGGGTGATGATGTTGGGGTAGATGACATTCATTTGTTGGATTTTGCAATTTTGAGGCATAGGAGGAGCATCATCGTAGCTCAGGCGGTGATTTTGAGGATTAAGATTGGGATACCCTCACATCATAGCGGGATAGCGTAAGATCGAGTATAGATTGTGTCCCTTCAAGATGAGTTAGGACAGTGTTGGACACAGATTGATATTTTAAGGACTGATAGAGGGACAGATAGGCAACAGATACAATAGTTGCAGGTATAGATGATCATACTTATGTAAGAGAGGGGTGCCTTCAGACACCGGACAGAGCAAGCTGAGGCCATTACTGAGAGGATACAATAGACGACACCATCTGCAAGTACAAAAAATTTCTTCAGAGAGATTTGACACATTTCTCAGGAGTTGTAGTTTTACAAAGTTAAATATCATGAGTTGGTTCCTCCTGAGTGATGAGAGAGTTTTGTATAGTCTCATTCTCTTAGATCTCATTCTCAAATTGCTAGCATGGGTGTCACACAACCATTTCCTAGAGATAGGAGAGATCCAGGTGCAGGTGCGTCGGGTAGAGGGGTACCAGTTCCATGAGAGCAACAACATTTGGTGGGAGTTCGACATAGCATTTTGTGATGTTCCTCTGACATTGTGTATACACATTTTTGTGATATTGAGGATGTGATTCCCATGATACAGTGCCTTTTTTGGATTTTGATGTATCTCATCCTACTTTCTAGATATCCTTGTACACATGGACATTTATGACATTTTTGATGATATATGATATGCAGCGGTGATTATGATCTAAATGTTGACATGCATTTGATTTCCCTATTATGATATGAAATGTTGTGACTTTATTTAATTTCTAGATGATGATAATGATTATGCAATGTGATGAATGAATTATGATTATGCAATGTGATGTGATTTATTATGATGATGCAATGTGATGTAATGATTATGAGTGCAAATGTTCAATGCCTTAAGCTTGAATAAGTGAGTCTGTTCAACTTCCAAAAGTTGTAGGAAGATTATAGTAGATTGATCTTTTAAGCTTCATAACTCTAACATATTTCCCAACTTTCTTGGAAATCTGAAGAGACTCACTTATTTAAGCATAGTGGGTGACATGATGTTGAAAATGATATGCAATGTATGTCCTTTCTTTTGTATTTTTTGATGCAAATATCATGATGGAATGTATGGATGTAGATGAAATGAAAATGTTTTCCAGTATATGCAAATGATGATGCAACTGATGTGCCACTAAATGAGAATGATGTGTTTTTGATTAATGTCCAATGTACTCAATCCATGAATAATAGAGATGAGATCATTGTGGAATTGTTTCAACATTGAAAAACCCCATAAATACACATGCAATACTAACATGAATGTAGTCTAACTTAACAATGCAAATCTCATTTTCAAAAGTTTTCATTTATATTAACCAATTTTTCACACTTTTTATCATCATTGGGCCTTTAAAATGTTGAAAGTGAGTACAAGCATCGATGGCATATTTTAGAACAAGATGACCTGAGTACTACTTCCATGATGTTTAAAAATTGCAAGTTAACACAAGCATCTAAGTATAATTAAATTGAGATGACCTGAGCGTCGCTTGTGTAAACAGTCAAGAGTTAATCTTTTTCCTATGCAAATTCAGAATGTCATCAGTGATACTTTGTAGCACACATCTTGTGAAAACTTGCATAGTAATAATGATAAACTCACAGACAATAGACAAGAAAAGATAACACTCCTTCCTTGCTCCTCTAGTTTGATACATCATCAAGGAATCAAGAGATATGATATCAAAAATCAAAGTATAACAAATTGAACTTTCATGTTTAACATGATAAACCCTTGATTCAGAAATATCATCATCCATTTGTAGTTTGTGTTTGTAACTTTAGTCCGACGATTATTTTCCTATTAGTTCAAGCTCAAAGTTTATTTTCCCCTAGTGAGTGTAGGATTTTTCCCCCAGTGCAGGGTGTGACACGACCATGACAACCAATACCTAACCTAAAGACCTATCCTAGGGGCCTTGGGGGCTAATCAACAGATTAGCCTTGCCTATGTTATACACACAAAGACCACATAGTTTGACTGACGACACGACCAAGATGAAAATATAAACATAGCGGACACCGAAAGAATGACTCAAATGCCTCAAGGGATAATCAAAGATCATCCTTACCTATGTTCAAAGCTTAGAGACGACATAGTTTGAAAGATGACTATGTTTTTGACTTCTTGAATTTTTGACCTTTTTTTGGATTTTGATCTATTTTAAATGTTTTTGGGATTTTCATTTTTCTGGCCATGAGAATGTACAAGAATCCAATCCAATGTAGGACATGCCCCCAGTGTGATATGATAAGAAAATTTGATTTTTAGAATGGTCCAAGTAATGCTAGGGGAGTACCTTGATACAAACACTGGATCAAGCTATGATGCGAACATGGAAGCGTGATAGGTGCAGAGATGGAATCATGATGGATAAATGATGCAGAGCAAGTCACGTATCCGAAGATAGATGAAGAGTGCTTATTTTATGCAAGGCATCTGTTTGCTAGGTTTTCAACAAGGTACTTGTCCAAAGCGCCATCGAAGTGGTTTTTCGCTAGAGGATGATTTTTTTTCTCAATCCTTTTTCTAATTTTTTTTTTTTGAATTTTTGCATTTTTTTGATATTTCTTCAAGAAATTTTCTAATGTTTTTGGTATTATTTTAGGATCTTGATGAATGTACTAGATGAGATAGGTGTAAAACCTTTTGATATTTAAGCTATTTAGGGGTTCATCAAACAGATCCCCTTCTGGTGTGGACAACTGATATGCTCCTGATTTGAAGACTGATACTATAACAAAGGAACCCAACCAATTAGGTTCAAATTTCCCCTTCTTCTCTAAATCTTGTTGATTATGGGGATTTTCTTTTAAGACTAAGTCACGCACCTAAAATTCTCTAGGTATTACTCTGTGATTGTAAATCCTAGATATCGTTTGTTGATAATCTTTTATATGATCAACTGCATGTTGATGGCATTCATCCAATATTTCTAATTCTTGTAGCCTAGATACTCTATAATCGTCATCTGAAATCATACCTTTAAGTGACACATGCAGGGATGATATCTCAACCTCAATAGGTACAATAGATTCTGATCCATAGAAAAGAGAATAGGGTGTTGCTCCTTTCGGGGAATAGATACTGGTTTTATAAGCCCACAATGTTGGGTTTAGTTGAACATGCCAATCTTGTCCAGCTTCATTAATAGTTTTCTTCAAAATATTTAGAATAGTCTTGTTTGAGGCCTCTGCTTGGCTATTCCCTTGGGGATAGTAAGGTGTAGAAAGCCGATGTTGGATATGGAATCTTTCATAGAGCTCTTGAACATCTTGATTCTTAAAGGGCCGACCATTGTCTGTAATGATAGATTGAGGAACACCATATCGACATATGAGATAATTTAGGATGAATGATGAGATTTGTTTCCCGGTGATGGTGATTAGAGGAACAACTTCAATCCACTTGGTGAAGTATTTTGTGGCTGTGATTCTAAACTTATCTCCATTAGAGGAAGAGGGGTGAATCTTGCCTACAAGGTCCAATTCCCACTGAAAAAAAGGCCATGTAGCTATGAAAGGATGCAACTCTTGTGTAGGTGCATGTATCAAGTTTCCATGAATCTAACATTTGGAACACCTTTTGACATATTGAAATGACTCTTTCTCCATATTCAACCAATAATACCCCAATCGTAACAATTTCTTAGCTAAGGTTAAGCCACTTTAATGTGTGCCAAAGATACCTTCGTGAACCTCTTGTAAAGTGGTTTCAACTTCATTACGTTCTAGAAACTGAAGAAGAGTACCATACAAACCTCATCTATAAAGTACATCAACTATTAGGGTGTGGCGAGCCGCTTGTCGAATGAAGTTTCATTTTTGGTTTCAGGATAAGTTAATTGGAAGGATATTGTCTTGCAAGTAGGTATGGATCTCTCCATAGAGGGAATTTTGAGGGTTGACAATATGACATATCACTTGGGATTCTGGATCTTCATAAGCTAGGTTGGATACTTGTTCTACCCTAAATCGATAACTTCTTTTTTTTTTAGGTAACTGCAAGAGAGAAGCAATGGTGGCCATTGCATTTGCATCTTTGTTTTCTATTCGGGGAACTTGTGAAAACTTGATCTCAACAAAGTACTTTTTGAAATCATCCACCATCCTCTTGTAGGACAGCAACTTGTCATCCTTTATTTGATAATCATTGTTGACTTGGTTGATGACCAGTTGTGAGTCACCATGGACTAGCAATTTTGTGATTTTCCATTCAATAGCTATCTTGATTCCAATGATCAATACTTCATATTCAACTGTGTTGGTTGTGCAAGGGAACATTTACCTATAGGATTTGGGAATTGTGTATCCTTGCGGTGAGACAAACAAGATTGCTGCGCCTGATCCATGTTGTGTATAAGATACATCAAACTATAGAAGCCACTATTTTGTAGATATGGTTAGGATATCACTATCAGGGAATTCAATGTTCATTGGATTATTATCTAGCAATGTTTCTTCAGCTAGTTGATTTGTTATGGCTTGACCTTTGATTGATTTCCTATCCACATACTGGATATCAAACTCACTCAATATCATGGCCCATTTATCTAACCACCCTGTCAAATCAACTTTGTTGAGTAAGTACTTTAATGGGTCAATTTTGGCAATAGGTTTAATGGTGTGAGTCAGCATGTAATGCCTCAGTTCTATGTAGAAAATACAACATCTAAGTAGGCTTTCTCAATAAAGGAGTAATTGATCTCATAACCATTTAGGGTCCTACTGATATAACAGATTGCTCTTTCCTTTCTTGTAGAATCTTCCTATGCTAATAAGGCTCCCAAACATATCTCAATTGTTGCAATGTATAATAATAGTGGTTTTCCCTTGATTGGTGGTATCAAAATAGGTGGTGTCATCAGGTACTACTTTAGTTGACTGAAGGAAGCTTCACATTTTTCATCTCACTTGAAAGAGAAATTCTTGTGTAATAAGTTGTTGAAAGGATGAGTTTTATTAGCTAGTTGTGCAATGAATCTTCTGATAGACTAGAACCTTCCTTGTAATGATCTGAGTTGATAGATTTTTTTAGGAGGAGGCATTTCCATAATGTCTTTGACCTTTGTGGGATCCACCTTGATGCCTTTAGCTGAGACAATGAATCCTAAAAGTCTAGCTAATGTTACACCGAACACAAATTTCTTGGGATTTGACCTTACCTTGAACTTCTCCAATCTTGTGAAGATTTTGTCTAGAATCTCTAAGTGTCCTCTAGTGTAGGATTTTTCCAACAAATCATCCACAAAGTCTTCCATAAAAGTATGCATCATGTCATGGAAGATGGTAGTCATAGCCCTCTAATATGTAGCTCCAACATTTTTCAACCCAAAAGGCACCACATTCCAGCAAAAAGTGCTCCAAGGACATGTGAAAGCCATTTGATCTTGATCTTCAGGTGCTATCTTTATTTGGTTTTATCATGAAAATCCATCCATAAGTGATAATATTTCATGCCTAGTAGTCAAGTCTATAATCAGATCAATGTTTGGTAGAGGAAAATCATCTTTCAGATAGGCTTTGTTAAGATCTCTGAAGTCTATGCATATCCTGATGCTCTTATCTGGTTTGGATACCAGAACAATGTTTGATATCTACTTGGCATAGTCAATAGATCTTATGAATTCTGCATCAAATAGATTTTTCAACTCAGCTTTCACCAGAAGGGCGATATGGGGATGCATCTTTCTTAGTTTTTTCTTTACCGATTTCATGCCAAGTGGTAATGATAAATGATGCATAATGAGTTCTGGATCTATTCTTGACATATCAGCATATGGCAAAGCAAAGTTGACTTGCCTCTCCTCAAAGAATTTGGTGAAAAGAGGTTTTTACTCTTCTATCATGGATTCTGCTATATGCAGGGTCTTCACTACCTTAGTTGTACCAACATTGATGGATTATGTAGATTCTATTAGCACTAAAGATCTCTCTTGATAGTGTTCTAGGAGAGTGTCAAACCTTCCATCTCTTGGTGCATCAAGGAGGTTTTCACCTTGAGATATGCTCTTTGTTTTTACTTTTTCCTAATTTAATAGTGCCATTATATGGTTTTCACTATTAGATCCATTTCTTATATTTTTCATTTTGCAGCTGAAACATTTAACATTCCCTTCATCAGGAGCTTTGTTCTAAGATTCAATGGTAGAATATGTGTACTCAAGATCATCAAAATATAGGAAGTTCACAAGGACATCATTGTTTGAAAAGGTGGGTATGTCAAGCAACTCATTTTGATCCCAATCAATTAGTTCAGGATGCATTAAGGACAAGGAATCATTAGATTGGTCGAGGTCATAAGGTGTAAGCATTAGGAGAGCCATGTTGTCAAATTTTCCAATGAGGTCTAATATTTTACTTTCTTCCAACGTGTCTGTCTCACTCAAAGAATGATCGTCTTCACTTGAGTCAATGATATATTGTGATCCAAATTCGAGTGGTCTAGAACCAAAAATTTGTCCTTTCATACATATTGGTGTATACTTTTGGATTGCAATGATCTCTTTGTCATGGAAAGATTCCTCAGAGAGAGATTCACATTCATATTCATTAGAATCTATTTCATGATCCTCACTAGCTTGTAGCTGTAAGATTCTTTCAACAACTCTTTTAGTAGCTTCCTCTTTTAAGTCTTCCTTGTAGCCTAGCCATGTTTTATCTTTGGGGTTCATTGTAACAAGCTATATTGGTTCATTGATACCTTCTTTCCTTTTACCCAAAGGACCATTTCCCGCATATCCCATTTTTGTGAAGATTGTTTGACCTTTGCCATACTTATTTGTGCATATATTAGACATTGATGCTTGTGAAGGTTCTTCATCTTTGTATAACTAGTTTAGGACATCCATATCTTCTGATTCCTCTACTTGAGTGCTTGCTTTTATAAACTTCCCATCAAAGAGCGTGATGGGTTGTAAAGATTGTTGTCTTGAGGTGGATGGTTGTCCATGTGACTTAGGAGAAGATGAAATTTGTGATAAGTATGAAGATTGCTCAAATGAGTATTCCCCCATGCCCTTGTCTTTTATTAGGATCTTTTCCAACTATTTTTATAAGGCATCAAATTGACTTCTATTGTTGCATGAAATAGAGTCAACGACCCCTTTTCCTTTTGATTGAGCTCTTTCCTTATACTATCTTAATGAAGAACCCACCGAACTTTCTTTGTTTGACGGATCAAAACTAATGACTTCTCTATTATGTGGTACAAAGGTATCTTGAATTGTTCTAAGTGCACTGCAATTTTGGGGATTATTAGAATCTACAACAATGGTGACCTCCTATCCATTGAAAGGAAATTTCAGGCATTGATGATAGGTTGATGGTACCGCTTGCATTTCATGAATCCATGGTTGTCCAAAGAGTATGTTATATATCAATTCCTTGTTTAACACTTGACACATTATGTCCTTGACAATTGGTCCCACTTGAATGGGTAAGATGATTACTCCTTGGGAGGATCTTTCTTCATCATCATATGCTTTTATGGTGATTTTCCTTCTAGGATCAATAGCATTTTCAAAATATCCTAATGCACGAACAAGCTTGAGAGTGCAAATGTTTAGGCCTGCTCCTATATCTAAAAGGACATGTTTGACACGATGTTTATGGATGAGGAATTCAATGTGAAGAGAAACGCTATGTGGATGTGTGGTGGATGCATCGTCATGTTCAAAGAATGATAAGCAATGAGGTGTAGTCAAATATCCCACCATAGCTTGAAATGTACATACTTCCAAATTGTTTGGTACTATGATGGCAACTAAAGCTTGTTCTAGGATTACTTTGTGCACTAGTAGACTCTTGAGAAGTTCCAATATGGATATTTGAGTAGGTATCTTCTGTAACTGATCGACAATGTTATAGGAAAAACATTTGTTTTGGACGTAGAAAGGGTAGCTCCTTTCAATGTTACCTTGGCTTGTCCTCTTGTGATCACATTGATAGGTGTATTGTCTTGATGGTTTGTGATTTTGATGATGTTTATTTGATTGTCATTCATGTCAACATTAGTGCTCCGATTTCTAGGTTCAAGATCATTGATTTGGTGTGAGGTGGTGTCATCATTGTGTTGGATTTCAGTAGTGGCATCCTTCCTTTGGCTTCTGATTTTAATGTCATGGATGGAATTCTCAACCATCTCAATACAATGAATGGTTGAATCATAAACACAGTTTATATTCTTTCCTTTCGTATTTGATGTAGAGGACTTTCCCTTTTCATAATTGGGTAAAGGGTTCTTGAACACTCCCTGATCACTGTTTGTTTTGGGTCCTTGAATGTGTACCCTTTTGTTATCAATGAGATCTTGGATTGTGTGTTTTAATTACCAACAATCTTTCATCATATGAACCTTGTTTTGATGGTAATCACAATAATGGGCATCATTCCACCCAAAGGGTTTGACTTGTGGATCCTAGTTTCATGCTTCTAGCACTGTGATAATCTTAGGCTTAGTAAGTTCCTTTAAGGCAGAATCTAAGGATCGTCCCAATGATGTAAATTTTTCGTGGATTGAAAGGTTTTGGAAATAGTGTTGCTTTAGTCCCCGAACTAGTTAGATTGTTGTTTTGGCTAACACTGGGAGTGTTGGGAGGATTGTTGGCCTGATTAGTCTTGGTGGCAGCTGCAGTTAGGTTGAATATTGGTTTAGTATTTTGAGTTTCAGCTATGAACTCATTGGTACCCACGTTCTTGTTTCATTGCCAAAATTTAGGTTTGTCCCTACCATTGTAGTTGTTAGAGGAAGTGGATGAGTTGTTTTCATTGTATATCTTAATGACCCCTCTTTTGACTAAGGCTTCTTCAATCTTAAATCTATTTTCAATCAATTTTTCGAAGGTAGGAGGACATTGTAATTCCAACCTATAACTCATCTCATCATTTAAGTTGTCAATGAAAATATCTATCTTTTCCTTTTTAGGCACGAGATGAGAATACCTTGCAAACAATCTCCCCCATTTTTGTAAAAAAATGAGGAAGGACTCACCCCTTTTCTATTTCAAGTTGCAAAGGTCTTTCATGGTGATATCGTGTTGGATGTTGTAAGAGTATTGAGTGAGAAATATATTGACCAACTCTTCAAATGTGTTGATGGGGGGTGTAATCTTTGAAAACCATTCAAGGCATGTCCCTCCTAGACTTCGTGGAAATAGTCTCATCAAGTAAATTTCCTCATGTGAAAATTCTAGACTCATGGTTCAGAATTCCCTTACATGATCTAATGGATCAGTTATACCATTGTATTTATCATACTTTGGAGATTCACTATGTTTAGAGAAAGGAATCATGTTGATGGATGGATTAAAGGGATAAAGACAAATGTCCTCAATCAAGTATCATTTTGAAGTTCCCCTTTGCATATCTAGAACTTGTTGTTGAAGGTTCTTCATTTGGTGAGTTATAGCAACCATTTGTTCTATTTCCTTTTTAGGCTTTTGGGGAGGTGCTTTTAAGATTTTGATGTCAAAATCAGGGGGATGTTTGACTCCTTGATTTGCTAACATTAATAGGTATTTTTCCCCATCTCTTTCAAAAATATTTTCCAAAAACTTATGGAAGTTGTGGTCTTGTTGCGCTTCTCAAATATCCTCATTGTTTATTTCTTCCCCTTGAGTGTTGTTGAGTCTAGGAATAGGGATTTCTTCTACATCAGCCATGTTACTAAGGATCTCACTATTTTTAGGTTCAATGTTGGGAATTTCAGTATTAGGAGTTTTAATATCGAAAGTTTCACTACTCAGACTTCCTATGTTTTCCGTTTCAAAGTGGGGTGTTCCAAGTTCCTTGTCTTTGAGTCTCCTCTTTTGTGATCTTGTTTGGATTGGCATACAAATGTTATGATTTTGACTAAGCTTTGATCTAAGTTTGAAATAGTGCCAAGGATTAAAATTAAGTCAAATAGAATGACAAATTCTATTGATTAGACTAAGTTTGATTTGATTGCATGACATTGTTTTGTTGATAGAAGGATGAAAAATACCAAAGATGAAACTAGGTTGTACAAACAAAGATGTGATGGATATTGATTCATTTAGGTACCTTGAAATGTTTAGATCTAGGTCCATTTCGACAATGTTTAGACTTCTAAGGTATCTAAGGAATGATCTTGGACTTGGAGTTTAGATTCTCATTGTGTAATTAAGGTACTCAAAATGTTGGAAAAGTCTTGGATTTTGATAATAGTACATCATGTATAACTATAGATTGTCCTTGCAAGCTCTCTTGTAAAAGTTGAAGGTTAGTTTTTCTCTGAAGTCATAGAGCATAGAAAAACATTTTTGGTGTTGTTTGAAACTAAGAGGCTTGAGCTTGGGTTTTATAACCTTGACCTTTTGTGAAATCATCATGTAAAACACATTTCTGACTCTATTTTGCCTAAGGAATGGTTGAACACTATTGGAAGGACTGATTTTCTAAAAATGGATGGACCTAAGTTACTGACTTGTCTACCTTAATGAATGTAGTTTTGAATCAAGGTTTTCACTTACAAAATGTAACATTTTTTATGGTGTTTGGTTTGAGTTTCATTTTGAAGATAGATCAAGCAAAATATACACTCTTAAGGTTGTGTAATATTGTATTCTTTTAGATTCCATGCAAATTTTACCCTAACCACACTATCTTTAGAAAATGAATTCAAAAGCTTAGCTGCATGGGCTCCCCCTTATAGTGCACTCTCTTCTCAGGCCAACCAAGCTTCCAGTCCCCATGAAACTCCCATGGCCAACTAATCACCTTTACTAAAAACTGCAAGAATGTGGATGCCTTGGCAACGACCGTTGTTGCACCAAAGAATAGATAAAGGATTTTGGAAAATCTACAAGGGTTTTAATGCAGGAATTTTTTTTGTGGGGAATAATCCATATGGTGAGAGTACCTTTTGATCCATCTCATTGGAATTATCCTCGTGATACTTGAACTTTTCTCAAGTATCCACATTTATATCTCTATTGGAAGTCGCTTGGCTTTAGCGTGTTACCGGTTGGGTCGTTCCCTTGGGTGATTACTTTTCCTCACAAGGTAGGCCCTCTAGGATAAACAAAAGAAAGTGAGTATACCCATAGTTAGATCGATCTTTATTTCATATGAATAAAGAGAGAACTCATGCCATATACCCCACTTACACTCGCACATAAACAAGAATGGGTCTAGCTTTTTGGATCACCAAGTTAAGGGGAAAGCATATGACTACCATCCATCTCATAAAAAATACATGGTGTTCATTAATTCATTAATTAAGCTATGTTCCTAACTTAACCAAAAGGAAACATGATGTTCATTATTCCTTTACTTAAGCTACGTTCCTAACTTAACCAAAATGGAAACAAGTACATAACATCCAACCCCTGCAATATGTTAGTAGTTTATGTTTTGAGTCTTTGACAACGAATCTAGGAAAACCTCCAAATGCACAACACCAAATGTGAGTTTCTAATTTTGATGAAAAATTGCAAGAGGCACCAGAACTGAGACAAGAGGCGCCAAAACTCCAAAAAAACCCAGAAATGGTTCAAAACAGTTCAAAATTGTCTCCAAACCTATGCAAAATGTTCCCAAGTCATAAATCTTGCACCTACAATCATGAAACCATCAAAAAAGTTAGCAATAAGTGAGGAAAAGGCCCCATGGTTGGTGCCATTTTGTGTGTGTCTAAAAATGTGTAGAGTGAGTTAGTTATTCTAATGTCAACACAAACCTTAATGAAACAATTTACATTCAAAGTTTGAAGCAAGTAAAACTAATCTATTTCGTAATACAATCAAACTTTTCAAATACGTATTATTTTTCTCTAATTCTAGGGATTTATTAAACCATTTGGCCCTCATTTTTCTATGAGCACAAAGGTTGTTAAAATGACTACCTAGAAAATAAGATTTTATTCTTAATATGCAAGCTAAGATGATTTCTTTGTGTAAATGTGTGGTGGAAGGATTAATGGTATGCTCTTAAATGAAACAAGATGATGGAATTGATGATGAATGCAATGATAAATGAAGGATGATGGTTGTGATTCATGAAAAAGTGGAGGTGAGTGAGATGATATGCAACTATAATGATCTATCTATTATTATGCATATGCTCAAATGCAAACATAAAACAAACTAACCTAAAATGTAACTATGATGCAATGGAGATGATAAAATGTAACTATGAAGCAACTAATTAATCTAAGATGAGAATGCAAAGTAACATATGATATGCAAGCTAAGTATAAGACTCCATGAAAGCTCCAAGCTCCTACAAAAAACCTGCATGGTAACAATACTCAAAGTGCAGATGGAAAATGAAATTATAACACTATTCCAATTTTTATTTGAAAATAGCATGATAACATTACTCAAAAGGTGGATCATAATGCAAAGGATGAGGGGTGTATTTATAGAGTTTTGCAAGCATTTTGTAAGGTGGCACCTATCAATGGTTCATATTCAAAGGAGACAAGATAGATGGTGGAGATGAAAGGAATCAAGATGTTGTCCCCTTGACCAAGGACAACATGCCATGTGTGTGAAGAGAATCCACTTGACCAATTGGAAGCATGCCAAATTTATGAGATTCCAAGTGTGTGGAACAAAGACGCATGTGCTCCAAATTTGTTGAAAGTGTGGGGGAATAAATCCATGTACTTTTTCTTATTCGTGGAAGTGTGTGAGGATAATTCTAATTAATAATTAGGCTTATTTATTTTCATGTGACCTTTATGAGGTGGAACAAATTTTTTTTGTAGAAATGTGCTCTAATTCTTTATCAGGATTAAGGAAGATTAATTAAATAAACACGTTTAGGCTTTTTGTTTATTTAATTTAGAAGAAATGTCCCCTTGAAAAAGGACAACATGCCATGTGTGTGAAGAGAATCCCCTTGATTAATTGGAAACATGCCAAATGTATGAGATTCCAAGTGGTGAAATAAAGACCCATGTGCTCCAAATTTGTTGGACGTGTGGGGGAATAAAGCCATGTGCTTTTTCTTATTGGTGGAACTGTGTGAGGGAATAAAGCCATGTACTTTTTCTTATTGGTGGAAGTGTGTGAGGATAATTATAATTAATAATTAGGCTTATTTATTTTCATGTGACTTTTATGAGGTGGCACATAAAAAAGTTGTAGAAATGTGCTCTAATTCTTAATCAAGATTAGGGAAGATTATTTATATAAACATGTTTAGGGTTTTTTGTTTATTTAATTTAGAAGAGTGTGAATTAGGATAATTAAAAGGAAAGTGAACAATATAAATAAAGTAAGACCCTATTTAAATATGTAGTCAAAGATTTAATCAAATAGGTTGTATTTAATTAATTGAATGCGATGACCATTTTTAGGTGTATACACTAACAATTTTCAAAGTATTTGAATCACCACTTTTGTGTATTCTCATAGAAATTGAGGCGATGAATAAATTTTAAACTGAGATCAAGCACCTTATGCATTCTTTCTACCTTACTAAATTTCCATGACATCTTCATGCCTTATGCCAATTGCTTGTGTCTTGTTGAAAACTAGTGAAAGACTTACAATGAAAATTTCAGCCCAACCATGATTCAACTGTGCCACTCTCCAATGCCAATATAGAAACCCTTATCTTGATAGACACATCAGACAATGGTTCTTGAGATTGCACCACACACTGCACTAGCTTGTTAACATATTTGAGTGATCGGACAATGAGAATAGGAAATCGAGCCCTCAACTTGCTATTTTATTGTTGCACCTTTATTCAAGCCTGCAAAAGGATTTAGAAAGAATTGATATAACTCTATTCATTTTATGTAAAATATGGAACAAAATGTGCCAACAAAGAATACAACAAAAAAATGATATTCTCTTCATGTCCAACAATGAAATGGAATAATGTCTGCAAACTATGACGCCTTCTCCTCTATACACAGTAATGATGAAACATCTACAAATAGTGGTGTCTTTTTCTCTATTCACAACAATGATACAACACCATACCTCCCAAGCCATTTAGATTCCTCCACATAAGCAACAAACCTTTATAGTCAATATGAATCGTGCCTTTCTCATAGCCTTTTCTCACAACAACAGATCAATCTTTACTTCCATGGACAATTGCATTCATCTTTCATCTTTCAAAAACTCGATCCATAATCGAATCCCATTGCAACCTAGATCACATCTTCATGTTTTCTGCACCACACATCACATATTTCTCCATAGACTTCAATGTGCAAGTACAAGGTTTCTAACCTGCTCTGATACGATATGAAATGGTAAAATGCTTGATTTATTATCAAGGAACAACACAACAATACATATTTAGAGAGGTGAAATGCAGTTAGTCTGTTAATGTAGTTGAACAATAGTTGAACAACACCATAACTACTTGCAGACAAGTTCCCTAACTCATAACCCATCCACCCTTGGGTGAATGAGTCCTAGATCAACTTTAGAAACTAAATTTTGGTGAAAGGTACACTCAGATCTACCTCTCTCTCATCGACATTTCAATTTCTAGTTATGTCTGTATTGAGGTTTATCTTCAAGATCCAAGTGTTAGATTTTATTTTGGTTTTGATTTACTATTTTGATTTTTTGTCCCCCATTTGTTGTTTGACCTAGACCACTGTCCTAACACATAATGGAAATCTATAGATTGAGTATGTGC
Source organism: Sequoia sempervirens (assembly GCA_007258455.2). NCBI lineage: Eukaryota > Viridiplantae > Streptophyta > Pinopsida > Cupressales > Cupressaceae > Sequoia > Sequoia sempervirens. The sequence continues at coordinate 170,231,775 of VDFB02353493.1, read as the reverse complement.
AAGATCATCGTGGAAATTTAAACATGTCTTTAAGTGGCAAAAAATTTAGAAAAATCAGAGTTAGGAAACTTGATGTAAAAATTTGAATAAGTTATCTATATTATTTCAAAAATATGTGAGACTAGAATCTATAGCAAATTGAATGTATTTTCTAAACTACTAGGTTTATTTAAAAAAAAAAATCTATTTGTTGAAAATTTAAAATTTCAATGTAGTAGTACTTAAATTTTAGGGAAAAAAATAAGTAGGTGTCTGCCTGACCACTCCAACCAGAATAAAATGATAATATATTTTTTATAATATTTAAGATATAAGTATAGGACTCATGTCTCGATGTGATGCATATTTTTTTATACTTTTTTTCTAAATAAATAATTAATTATGAATTTTTATTACAACTTCTAAAAAATATAAAAACTCATATGTCGACCACCTTAACTTGGTCAAAACTTCATGATTTTTTATTTTTTTTGTAATCCTATAGTATGTGAATCATAGAATGTGACACATGTTTCAAATTCAAAAAATGTGATACCGTTTGAAAGCTATAGTTTTTTTCAATCAACCTATCAATTAGGACTTTAGTCGTAATTCAAATAGAAAATAAATAATAATATTTATTAAATTCAAAGTAAAACATAATTTATATTCGTGGAAAGATGAGAATCTCCTTTAAAAACCCTTTTCATTTCATCAATTTTGGGTTAAAAAAGGTCCTTAGCCACATACCTATCATATTGCCACTTTTTGGCCCATCACAATCCTGCACATGCCTAGATTCACATCTTGAGTTGACTCACCTAAGTGTTGTAAGTCAATTCTTTCTATGGATCTCATTTCCTAATTAAATAAAGGAGTATAGGTTGATCAATTATCATTTTGGCGAACCCCGTATTTACAGCACCTAAACATCTATTTTTGTTTGCTTAAACAACTATGCCAAGTTATTTACATAATGGATAATTCAACACTTCCCTTTTTTTAGGGCTTTAATGCCTCGTTAAAAATATATTAATAACAAGTTTAACTATGATTTTGCTAGGGCTAGATGACCCATTTTTAATAATTTTTGTTGCTCTTACTAGTTTCATGCTTTTCTTTGTTAAAAGAGTGTATGTGTTTGTTGGATTTTCATTATTTAGTATAATGTAATTTATTTTTTATCAAAAAAAATATAATCTAGTAAATACCCTTTCATAGTATTAATAAATTACACTACAATTACTTTACTTTTACCAGTAAATTAACACATTTCATATTCTTATATCATCATTTACTTACAAAATTGAATAAATTCCAAGTGGTTACATATGCTTGTAATAAACAAAATAAGGTGAATCAGTATATTAGTAATTACCTAAAGAAATTAGAGGGAATAGATGAAGCTTGGAGCATACAAACATTTTCAATGCGACATACAATTCATAGGTAGATGGAGATAAAGTAATCAAAAATACTATTTTGGAAGCAAACCCTAGCAACAACTAGATAAAAATCAAGGAGTGTAAGGAGGGTGGTTGATATGTTAAGGAAAAAAATAAATTCTAGATTTTGGTCTCACAAATTTACACAAAGAAGAAACAAATAATTTAGATGAAGACCTAACAAGGACCAAGGAAAGGATTGCCAAATTTTAGAAGGAACTAAAAAAATGAAATAATTGCCCAAGATCCTAGATAATTGAAATTGAGCACAAAAAATGTATCTAGATCATGTGGAGGGTGGAGCAATGTACGAGTTATCTTATTTTGGGTAGGGAGGACCTCTTCTTGTGAAATTGTAATGTCACTTTTCCCCTTATAGTTATCAAGTATTAGCAGTGGATTTAATATAACAAATAGTAGGGTTAATATAATTTATAATGTGTAATATTATCAAAATAAATGTGAATAATTAATGTAAGCTACAAACATGTGACAATTAAATAATCAACATAGTAAATGGAATAACACCTCCACATGGATTAATCATATTAATGCCAAATCATGTAGACAATATTCCCAAAATTATTGAATCAGGGGTTCTTAATACTTATATTAAAGTCATGGAAAGGCAGCTATCCAACACTTAGAGGAAATCCGACACTCAAAGGAATGGTTATGGACCTAGATTGTTTCCTGGCACAAACACCCCCAAAGGAACCGGTTCATACACATAACCAACTTGTCTTTACGCCATAAACACAACCCTGGCTAGGACACTCCTGGGTGTACGTTGTACCCTGAGTTGGACACACGCTGTGTGCCCCTTCTCCAAATGTTTAAATGCCCACCTAGACCCTAACCTTCACTCCTTTGTGCCCTTTTAGTTCCTCCTTTCTTTTTCTATTTTCTCCTTGAATGTTCTCCATTATTCCATGTTTCTCATAAGTCTCACATGAATGATTTATATATCCTTTTAAGGGGTGGTTTCCAAACCATCACACACTTTCACAAAATGTTTCCTTTTAATAATTATTTAAATAATTATTATTTCTTTTTATACACATTCTTTATTAATCTCTCTTTTAACCAAGGATCATAATATCCTTTATTTTCTATCTCCCTTTTAATTCCAAAGGGTTATTTATATATTTCTCTTCTCTTGGGAAAAAAGTCACATAACAATTTTCCCCCTGTAATTTAACTAATATCCTTAGTATGACAAGATGCAACTACATCACAACTCAAAGGAGCACATGATCAGTAATTGAAGATACTAACATCAAATACTTATATTTTCCATAATACTTACTTTATCTACATTATTTTCCATTGTAAACTTACAAGTAATTTTAATAAAATCATTTTTTCCAATCAAAATTATGATGAGAACTATATATATGTCTTATGAAATATATCATGAATTTATAATTCAAAAGATAATTATAGTTTATGTACTTAACCTCCTATCCTTCAACTTTATCATTTTACTCACTCATGTAACTTCTTTAATGTATTGAAATGTAATCACATAATAATTAATATGCATATCCAATACTATGTTGCCACTCATAAACTTATAAAAGTATAATCTATAATGTCAACATACATTCCAAGATGATATTCATGCATTCCAGACTAGATGAATATCCTTTTTTCATATCTTAAAATCAATGTGCAAATAAAATTTTATTCATATACAAATTTATTGGGTTGATCAAGTCCAAAAATAGTTTACAAATTAAAACAAAAGATGATACAAATAATCTCACAATGCATCTTAAATAGCAATAGAATCATAGTAAATTTTTGCCACCTAGAGTGTACTTCGTAAACAAATACTAGTTTTAATCTTCCTTTAAGAAAATAGGTTAAAAATATTGCAATATACTTCTTGGATGAATATTTGTTCAAAATTATAATTTTGGACAAAGTTTTGGCTTATAAAAATAAGGATTCCTCACAATGACAACCATGTTGTAATACTACTAGTAAAGTGGAACACAAATTTTATTGGGGATCTCATCATAAGACTAAATATTAAGTAAGGGTACATAAGGAGAGGAAATATTATGTCATTCCATAAATATATCCCTAGGCTTGGACACCTATTGGCATATGATATGATTACATTGTATATGAAAAATAATTAGTATGAATTTATAATTTTAATTTTCTTAGAGATTGTCTCTCGCCTTGTAAAATTCAACATGTCCCCATGTCTCATCTTAAGAAGCATTATTTCATTCTAGACAATATGTTTAAACAACCCTATATTTTCAAGGGTTAAGATGTAAAAATAGATTCTCCTATGAGTTAATATCCTATAAATATGTTATTCTCAACAATGCATTCCAAACATCATGTCATTTCTCTAAGTTTAGAGTGTGAATCCAAGGACCTATGGGTTATGGGCCCTTCATGTAATTAAATAGATATATGTGATAAATCATAGTGTCAATTTTAAATAGACAAATAAAGTGTGGTAAAATTATTTTAACAAAATTCACTAAATAGGGTGTGATAGAGTCCAATTCCTAGGTTTGTTGTTTCCTAATATTAATTGTTTTGTAAATATTTTTTACGCTTTTTGTTCTTATATTCTTAGTTCTTCCTATTTTTGTTTCCCAATTCCATATTATTGCTTAGATAACACAATTTAGGTAGGTGGGAATAAATTTTTGAGGTAGGACTAAAAGATGTTTGCTAACTTTTGCTTCAAAATAGTAGCATATATTTCAAATATTAGCATTATCTTGTAAATAGAAAAGCAGTCATAAAGCTTTAATAAAATTTAGGTACCCAATCAAAAAAAATTGTTATTTATGAAGTACATACTTGATTTTGAATGGGCTTTGACTAAAGTATCTTTAGAGTTTGAATAAATTGATTCTCATGGTTGAGCATACAAATCCATATGATGATTTTATGGTTAGAGAGAGCCCAAACTATTGCATACAATATACGAAAAACCTATTAAAGAAATATTAATATTGATATTTAGGTGTTTAAATAGGTACTTAGTTGATCCTAAGAAGGATCCCTTCTTATTTTGCTTAGTTTAGAATTTAAAATTTGAGATAAGAAATAATTGGTCATTTTATTTATCCTAAAAAGTAATGAACCCAACATAATTTTGATATTTGAAGTAACCAATTTTTCTGAAAATCTTCATTGAATGTTGCTTCTCTTGCTTCAATGATCCTCATTATATGGTCTAGAGAACCTAGCTTCCAAGATACTTGAAATTACATCCTTCCACATCTATTGATAGTAAAAAGAGGCATGAGATTCTATTTGTTAATTAATTGAATCAATTCTTTTTTTTCATAATTTCCTACAATATCTTTACAAATGGGAATGGTTGCAAGATTTTATTCTATCCTAAGAGACATGTTACCTTGGATCCTCTGAACAAAGGATGTTCTTAATGATCGAAATAAAGGGACCCAATTACCTTGCATCTTAGAGGTTAGAAGAATGGAATATAATTTGAATATGTCAAATGTGAGTGATAAGTACACATGCATGAATGGTGGATATACAAACAAAGAGATTTATCCCACTAAAATTTCTCCTGCACCTTTATGATCTCCTCTTCAATGCATTAACACAAACACTCTAACATGAGAAGCATGCCCAATAGGGCTTAGATCTAGATCATCATCACATAAATACCTATTGTTTTCCAATAGACTATAGTCCCTTATGACTAAAAGTAGAGACAAGCCTTAGGGAACAACTTACATAGAACATGAGTGTACTTAGATCCATAGTATGGTTAGAAGATGTAAACAAACACCACTGTAAATTCAACACTTAACTCTATTTTCCTCCATTATGAAGAATAGAGGTAGACTTTGGTCCATAATATGGTTATGGGGAATGTTTATACATTTTCATAAGTTCAATGTCGACCTTTAGGCATGTACACAGGCTAGTGCAAGGTGCCCTCGAGGCGAATTATAGGGGGGAATCTATAGCTCTTTCTAATTTTTTATTGACAAGTCTACTAGATTCTTTAGGAAATGATATGGATGTTAGTGCTACACAAGATGTTTATTTGGAATAGGAGCAAGCCTTCAAAAAAAATTACATACATTTGTTTTGGAGTCAGATGAAAGGAAATCATGAATGAAAGGTGCAAGACAATAAAATAAATTCCATATAAATCCATCTGAAGCATAGTTTAGCATTCATAGAAGACCCCATGGGATCACTAACAACAAATTTATGTATACCATTTGAACCACAATGCTCACAGATTAACTAATTTTGATTTTAGGGTTACATTGGTAAAGTCTAGGTCATGTTTAAATTAGTACCAAATTCCCATTATTTTTATTTGAGTGCTTAAATCATGGTCAATCTAGATGAATTATGTCTGTATCCATGCATGCACCAACAAAGTCAGGTCAACTATTCCCTCCCACATGTTAAACTCATCTAGGCATGGAAAATTGAATTGAAACATATAGGTGGTGTCTCAGATAGAATTTTTAAAGTTGATTTTGGGATGAAAATCTTTGTAAGCTACGTCCCAGTGCTCATACATAGTGGGATCTTGAATACGAATATTGAGAGTAGGATTGATTCAAGGTCAATGATGAGGTTTTGTTCCAAATTCATTTATGTGATAGTACACAAATAATATTTCATGCTTAAAGGACACGATCCTTGGTATGAAAGGTTTCAACTTTTGAACTATTCCTTTTCGATGAGCGTCGATTATTCTATATACTCTTGTACAATTTTTTGGATATGATACAACAATGATCATAGGATATGTATAATAAAATATGAATATTCTTTTTAGGGATACTTTTTACTTGTTTTCCATTCAATTATACTTGACATATAGGAAAAGAGGATACTTTAAGTTGAGTCTACGTAAAAACAAGAATTTTTCATAGTAATGTTAATTGTTTATTATGAATATGAGTATAAACAAACTAGGCTGACTTAAGAATTTTGAATAATATCAATGAATACAAAAAATTTAGTATATGGATGAAGGTTATAAGTTAGGTCTTATGGAACCAAGTTGTATGATTTTAAATGTTAGAGTAAGAATATAATGCTAGAAATTTACAAGGAATGTTTTAAGGGTTGGTTACTATGGAATTTTAAAACATGAAGAAAATTTCAAAGATAGGAAGGCATGATCATTAGGCTCTGATACCAAATGTAATGTAACTTTTCCCCTTGTAGTTATCAAGTATTAGTAGTGGATTTAATATAACAAATAGTAGAGTTAATATAATTTATAATATGTAATATCATAAAAATAAATGTGAATAATTAATGTAAGCTACAAACATGTGACGATTAAATAATCAACATATAAGTTAAATAACACCGCATAGATTAATCATATTAACACCAAATCATGTAGACAATATTCCCAATATTATTGAATCAATGGTTCTCAATACTTATCTTAAAGTCATGGAAAGGAAACTATCCAACACTCAGAGGAAATCCAACACTTAGAGGAATGGTTATGGACCTAGGTTGTTTCCTGGCAAAAAAACCCTTGGAGGAACTAGTTCTTGCATAGAACCAACCTGTCTTTACGACATAAACATAGCTCTGGCCATGACATTTCCAGGTGTATGATGTACCCCGAGTTAGACACACGATGTGTACCCATTCTCCAAATGCTTAAATGCCCACCTAGAGCCTAACCTTCACTCCTATGTGCCATTTTAGTTCCTCGTTTCTTTTTCTCTTTTCTCCTTGAATGTTCTCCATCATTCCATGTTTCTCATAAGTCTCACATGAATGATTTATATATCCTTTTAAGGGGTTGTTTCCAAACCATCACACCCTTTCACAAAAGGTTTCCTTTTAAAAATTATTTAAATAATTATTATTTTCTTTTATACACATTCTTTATTAACCTCTCTTTTAACCAAGGATCATAATATCCTTTATTTTCTATCTACCTTTTAATTCCAAAGGGTTATTTATATATTTCTCTTATCTTGGGAAAAAAGTCACATAATAGAAATACTATCCTTGGAAGGGTGTAGTACATATACATGAACCAGGTTGTCTAAAAAAAATGACTATACTTATTTAAAAGTTTCATGTCCCTTTTGCTTCACAAAGTGATCTTATATTGCCTAAGTAATTGATTCATGTTTGTCTAATTTAAACTTTAATTTTAAAAATTGGGCATTTCATGTTAATATTTGTGTGGAAAAAATTTAGTGGTATAAGTGTGAAATTATATCATAATAAATAACATAAAATTTGAGGTAAGATATAAAATGCACGCTAAGGTGAGACTTCCTAGAGTTGTCTTGTACATTTTTATTTTCCACAAAACTACATGGTAACCCAAAATATTTACTTCGTTCTATTATGAAAACCTTGTAATATTTATTTTCACTTTTATAGACAAATTCAAATTGCATATGCACCTTGCAACCTTTATAAATTGCACTATCAATGAGATTATAGAATTGTCTTATTGCTATGTAGTTTTGGAAAACTACATATGGAGTTTAAAATATTAGAGAAATTCAAAGGAAGTGAGATTACAAACTTATCATGCATATATGTAGTATTTTTTAAAATTACATGTAGATGATCCAAAATTTGAATATTTTAAAGCACCATGGTTTTGGATTGTTAGAGAAATGAGCCACACATGAAATATAAAAGGACTAGTAAAAGGGTATGTGCAAGATCATGATGGGCCAAAAAGTGGTGATATGATGGGTATGTGTAGGGTATGTGGCCGACAACTCTTTTTTTACCAAAAATTGATGAAACAAAAAGGGTTTTTAAAGTAGATTCTCATCTTTCCCCCAATATAAATTGTATGCATTACTTTGAATTTAATAAATAATTATTATTCATTTTCTATTTAAATTACGACTAAAGTCCTAATTGACAGGCTAGTTGAGAAACATCTATAACTTTCAAATGGTATCACATTTTTTGAATCCAAAACATGTGTCACATTCTATGCTTCACATAATATAAGATTTTAAAAAATGAATTTCATGAAGTTTTGACCAAGTTAAGGTGGTCAAACATATGAGTTTTAATATTTTTTAAAAGTTGTAATAAAAAATTCATAATTAATTATTTACTTGGAAAAAAATTACAAAAAAATATGCATCACATTGGGACATGAGTCCTCTACTTATATCTAAAATATTATAAAAAAATATTATCATTTTATTGTGGTTATGGTGGTCAAACAGACACCTAATTCTCATTTTTTCCTTGAAATTTAAGTACTACTTCATTGAAATTTTAAATTTTCAGGAAATAGATTCTTTTTTGTTTTTAAAAAACCTAGTAGTTTAGAAACTACATTCAATTTGCTACAGATTATATTGTTACATATTTTTGAAATAATATAGATAACTTATTCAAAATTTTATGTCAAGCTTCCAAACTCTAATTTTTCTAAAAAAATTTCCACTTAAGGGCCTTTTTTTCCATGATGATCTTGCACATACCCAAAATATTGTGTCAATAGCTCGATGGTAAAATACTTTAATGGAAAATGGTAGGTCCTAGGTCTGTGTCCAAGTTATTCCATAAAATATTTAATTTGGTCAAAAATTAATTTGTATATGCACCTAAAACATAGAAAAAATAGGTTAGGGTTCAAAACACATAGGGTTTTATACTAAATTTGGAATGTTTCACAAAACTTACTATAAATAGAAAGGAAAAAATGGGGTATAATGAACCTACCTAATTTCCATTTTTTTCAGGAAATGAGATCCCTGAAGTCAAAATCTAGTTTCAACTCTTAGGTGAGTGAATTCTTTGAGGAACCTTGTAATTTCCTTTATATGTGTGTGGACAGGGGTCAAGGACAAACAACACTTTGGGGAGAAAAACTAAAAATAGAAATTCAACACCAAAATGCAACCTAACACTTGAAACATCAATATTAAACTTAAAACTTGTAGAACCAGAAATCAAATTACAAATTTGAGAAGGGTAAAAACATGTGTACTAGTCACCAAAAGTACTTTTTGGAAGCTGATACGGGACTCATTCACACAGGGGTGAATGGGTCCTTTGTTAGGCTTTTCTTTGAAATTTTTGAGGGCCTCTGATATAAATCTGAATCTTCCAACTTGTCTAGGTTTTAGTGTTAGAAAGATGGAAATAACTTCTATAGGTGAGCTTCCATGAGATGATAGCAAATTTGACAACTTTTGCAACTTTGAAAACTTTCCAAATCTTGCTCCTCAAAATTCCTTCAATACTTCTTCAACCTAAATCTACAATCACACACACAAGAGAGAAAAATGTTTGTTTTTATGAATGGGGGTTTGGCTTGGTAAAACCCTATTTGGGTAATTAAACCTTGAATTGAAATGAAACATGAAAGAGGGAATAAAGAATGGACAAAGTTATGTTACCACACAACAAATCATTGTAAAAACCTTCATAATGGAGATGTAAGAAGGTATGAAACCTTGCATGAAATTAAAATGATGTTGAAAGGCCTAGGGAGCATCCATTCACCCATGGGTGAATGGGTCCCAGGTCCTTATCCCTAGAACACACATTTCTCAAGGTGAAGTTTTATGTTTAGGAATTAATTATTTTCAAGTTTCCCCTTTAAAAAATGCAATTAAATGGGATTGTAAATGAATTATAGGGCATATTAAGGCATAATTAAGCTCAATTAATTAAGAGTGACCTAGACTTAGTGTGAAAATGTAAATAAATACATTTTACAATACTAAATTAAGGTATTATTAAGTCTATTTTAATTAGGACGACCCAAACAAGTGAGAAAATGTAAAGTGATACATTTTACATCAATACATTTAGCCCCCACTTTAGTGAGAGGAAGACCCTTGCGTGAAACTCACACTAAAGTAGACAATCAAGAGAGTTCTAATTGTGCAATCATTGGAAGGATAAGACAACAAAGGTCAAGGAGGATGATCAAGCCCCCAAGATCTAAGATCTCATGGCAACCAACAAAGCAACAAAGAGAAACATGCTTATGTGAAACACACACACATAACCAAAGGTAATAGGGTTCTACCTTTTGGGAGATGGAACTTTGGGACCTATTTCACTCTTTAGTTCATTAGGAAACCAAGATACCTCAATCAAGTGACTCAATTGAGGAAAGGGCTAAGGGGTTTCCTTGTGTGATTAAATAGGGGTTCACAATTAAATGAAGCTTCAAAGGAAAAATGCAAACTATAATGCACTAAACTATAGGAACATGAAAGAATTGAATCAAATTGATAAAAAACATGAAATGGAAAAGTACCTAGGAGAATGGGGAGGTCAAAACAAGGTCCAAAAACCATGGAAATTGTTGTTTTAAAGTGTATCGGGACTAATACACTGAGTTGGGTGATTTAGTCATATTACTGGAATCTGGGAAGAATCTACAATCTTTTGGTGACTATTTAGGATCTACAAAAAACTAGAAAAAGGGATGTACTAGGACTCATACGCCTAGAGGAGCGATTTAGTCCCATTTTTTCTTTCCAAAAAAGAAAGAGGTGAAATTATTCTCCTATATTTTCACCTCCTTCCTATGTCCTTCAAACTTCACTTCTGAGTTTGAACCTGTAAAAAAAATACTAAACAAAATGTTGTGTTTATTTTCTTATGCTGCTTTGGACTTGGTCAAACCCCTAGTTCAATAATTAAACCTTGATAGAAAGTATGGATCTAAAATGGAAATGTGTGTGAAGATCCTAATCTTAAGTGTGCCTAAGATTAAGAGATCTAAAATGCAATAAAACACTACTCTAATGTGCTAGAATATGATGCATAAATGAAACAAGAAAATGATGATGACTCACTTTGGGAGATCTCCAATTACCCTAATAAGCCATAATAATGCATGTACCTTCCTTTCTAGGTAGAAAGTAGAATGATAATGGAAGATGGAATCACTTAGGAAACAAGTCATTAGGTTTGGTTCAATGGCTAGTTGCATCTCCCCAACCTAGAATCCATCATGATCTTCCAAAGGAAACCATCATCAATCTTTGGAAATGCTTGATCTTGAAATGAAAGTGAGCTTGAATACCTACAAAAAAACTATAATGGGTGATCCCACAATAGTGGTTTACAATTTTTGGCCAAATTGGACACTAATTTTTTTTTTAACTAAATCTTCACATTCAGGCACCTATAGCAGCTAAACCGTGAGGAATTTGAAGATAATGCAAAATAGAGTCTTGTCACATTTTGTCCATAGATTCTAAAAATATTTTATCATGTTTTACTTCTTTTTCAATCTCCCACAAAAAATAGTTTTTTAGAAAACATCATTTTTAAAAAGTGATGCACACCGTATAACACATAACTTTTTTTCCATGAAGGATAAAATTCTAATTCTTTCGAATTTAGATTTTTTACTTTGATATCTAGTGCTTCCACTTGGTTAGATATTTTTTTATTGAATATTTTTTCTTTAATCAAGTTTCGAAGCCAAACCAATTACAATTTAGACATAGCATGACTGTATAATGCGTAAATTTTTTTGTATATATCGAAATTAATTTTTTTTTTTGGTTGGATCAAGGACTTCAGTATCTGGTGCATTCATATTTTTCAAATTTTTTTTGATAATCTAATATTTTTCCACATGTGCAGAATAAAGACCTTCATTTTCGATGAAAAAATTATGTTTAATAAAACTAAAAAATCAAATACGTAATAAAACCGAAATATATTAAAATTATATTTATTGGATAGCTCGTTCTAAGGACTACCTGATTCTAGTTGGGTTTGTGAAGACTCCTCCATTTTCATCTTCAACCCGAGATTTGAAGCATAAAAATTTATGTTTCTTTTGTGTTTTAGAGGGAGAATGAGGAATAAGGGGGGTTTGTATGAACCCCTCGGGCTTCAAGCGAACCACCCTTCAATGTGCATTTCCTTTTATTTTTTTGGGTGGGAAATGTGGGCCCAGTAATAAATGGGTTCACTCGAACCCTAGTTTGGACAAACCCCTTTTGGGTTCGATCAAACTTGTAGGTTCATTTGAACTCCTAAAACCAATGTTTTTTTCCATGGGTTCATTTTTTTCTGAGTTTTCCTTCCCCCATCAAATTGTAAACCACTATTGTGGCTTCACCCTAATGCTACTTCAAGATGGAATGATAATGGAAGATGGAATCACTTAGGAAACAAGTCATTAGGTTTGGTTCAATGGCTAGTTGCATCTCCCCAACCTAGAATCCATCATGATTCTCCATAGGCAACCATCATCAATCTTGAGCAATGCTTGATCTTGAAATGAAAGTGAGCTTGAAGATCTACAAAAACACTATAATGTTTCTCCAAGACTTCAACTTTTCTTGCTTCTTTCTCTTGAATGAAAATGCTTGAATCTCTTGCTTAATCAATTTTCTCTTTCTCTCTAGTTTCTCATGTAAAAAATGAGTGTGAGACTTATATTTTATAGGATTCCCATCTAATTTACCATTTATTAGATCCCAAATTCCAAAATTTGTGAAAGTTGAATTAAAAAAGATTAATTTCTTGCTCAAACCCTGAAATGGGCCCCAAATGGTACTCATATGCCCAAGGAGCTACATGGGTCCCAGCAAGGGGGACTCATATGCCCAAGGTGGCGTATGGGTCCCACCCTAGTTTTTTGAGGTGAGAGAATGTTAGGTAAAAGCAAGAAGGTGGGTCCACGAAGGGGGGAAGTTTTAGCCAAAAAAAATCCCACAAGAAATGCATACATGCATTATTAAATAAACACATATGTGTTATGCTTTGGGTACCCAAGTCTAAAAAAAATTTGTATGCATTATGCTTTAGGTATGCAATAAAAAATGTGTACGCATTATATAATGCGTGCACATTTTATAACATGTACAAGTCATATATTTAAAAAATAAAATACCTTTTAGAAACATGTATGTGTTTTGTAATGAAAAACATGTGCATGTTTCTAAAAAGTATTTATTTTTTAAATAATCAAGCAAATAAAGAATGCATATGCATTTTTTAATGCATACAAATTTTTAAAATTCTGAATCCCCAACCCACATGGTGGCTTGGGTTTAGGCTCTAGAAAGGCTTAGAAACTTGACCATTAGCCTTTGACGTACAACTAAAAAATTAAGGTAGGCTCAAGAGAAATGTCCAAATTTGGCAATATGGCTGATGAACTTTTTTTTCCTGAATCAATCTATGAAATTAAAACCCATTAGAGAACACGATGTCTAGTTTGAAAATATATAATTTTTCAAAGATTGAATTATATTTTTTATTTTTTAATTAATTTCTAAGAAAACTAGTAAATAAACTTGAAATAATAGACTTTTTTTGTTTTTTAGTAACTTTTTCTTGGTTAATTTTCTTGTAATTATTTTTTTCCTTGTAAAAGGATTATATATGGCATCAATATTCAAAAAATTCTCTACACAATAAAAAAAAAGATTCAAAAAATGTTTATTTTACATCCAATTATGTTGTTCGTACATGTTGATTTTTAATAACAACAATTAAGGCCAATAAAAATTCAATTAAAAATATTCACAAAAAAATCACAAAAAAATATCCTCATCAATCTTCATGTTGTTAGTTATCTTTTCCCAAATGGAATTAGCAAAATACATCTATTTGGGTCAAAAAGTGGTGTTCGTACATGTGCATGGTATGATAAAAACAAACTTTTAAAAAAGTGGTTTTCTATACATCCCTATCAAAATTCAATTTCTAGAATCATTTGGGTATTCAAATAAATTACATATTTGGAAACTACATTCAAAATGAAAAATATCATATTACTGACTTTTTTAAAGATTAACTTTGTAAGTGCCTCAAATTTTAGTCCAAGTGTGGTCCAAATTCTGAAAAACAGCAAAAACACTTCCACTTTTTGAGCTTTTTATGGACCTAACTTTTTGCATCAGCCTTGTCAAGCTGTTGAAATATTAATTGTATTTATTGAATTTGTCATGATTTCGGCTGAAATAAGCCTTGAGATGTACATAATAAAGGGCCTTAGGGGATTATTAATGATGATTTAAATGGAATGAATGCAAGGGTACTAAAATAGGTCCAGACAAGTGTCAAATTGTACTATGTCCAAGAAGGGAGTACAAATTTTGACACTATATATATATATATATGCATCAATGACAAGATGCTCAATCATACAATGCTAAAGACTCAAATAAAGAGAAAAATAAAAATAAAAAGGGGTGGATCAAGCCTCAAATGTCTAACATGATGTGCAACATACCTTAGCTATTTGTCCAAAAACATTTATAGAACTCATTGTCCACTATGCAAACAACACACACACTCACATAGGCTAATGGAATCCGCTATCCACTAGGTGAGCCCCCAAAGGGTGGAAAATGAGAGAATATTTTTAGGCTCCCATACCATACCAAAGCTATGCCTCCAATAACTTTAATAAGGCACCACAAAACAAATATAAACTTTAAGCTTCATAAGGCTTAAGAAGTTGTGTAATGTTAGGAAATTATGAACAAAATTCAAGGCTCCATATGCAAGAAAAGTGTATTACGCTTGGTGGCCATAAAAAGGGGTTCACGATTAACAAGGTTAGCAAGTTGCACTATGCTAAACACTTATGAACAAAATGTAAATAAATAAGATATGTTCAAAGGGAATTTTTTTAGTTCATGTAAGGTATTCTCTTAGGGAACATTCTTCCTAATGTCTCCAAGAGAGGACAAGTGTAGGATAAAAGATTTGCAACTTAGGGAATGCAATGTGTAGCATTACCACTAAGAGGAAAGTTGTATGCCAGGAAGGTCACACTCTTGGAGAACATCAAACACAATGATACCACCAAGAAGAAGAAACATCATCTGAAGTAAGAAGACTACATAATGAAAAATAAGATATAGTTTAAGATCTCCAAAATGATAATGCCAATGTATGCCCCCAATTTAAAGAAGTTGCTAACACCATGTGAGAAATTAATTTAAAGTAGCAAAATGATAAATGTTAAACAGGACATGAGAGCTTATTTGGAAAGTCATATGTCAAACATATGTTTCCAAATGAAGTAGCTACATCATATAAAGTAGGGTTCCCCCCCATAATACAACTTAAGGCATGTCATTCGCATCCCAAGCTTGCTCTTATAAATACATGAAATGTGGCCAACTAGCCAAATGAGACAACGATATAGGTGCCATCCTAAGACAACGCTGCCTAACCCATTGCCCCCCAAGAGAAAAAGGTGAGTAGAAAATGGATGATGATATGTTTCTCCTTGTGAAAAGGAAATATAATATCAAAAAGCCAAGTTTATACCCTCATGCATGGTAGTGACTATGCTGTGATACTACAAATACCACATGAAAAGGAGCATCAACTAATGTTATTGATTATAATGAGTAGAAAAAGTATCAATTTTATGCATATCTAATGAGATATTCCCACATGTAATATCAATTAGTTGAGGATGCACCAAGGTTAAAGTTGTCTCAGAAGAATCTTTTGTAAGAGTGTTGATATTAAGTGAATGTTTTTTTGATGCTTTTGTTTCTTTCAAGGGATAATAACCAAGACCATTAGTTGATTGTTGTATAGTTAGGCCATATATCATTCCAGGACCTCTTTTATACAATCTTCTCTTAGGGAGATCATGGATTGATGCTATGAAAGGAGTCTAGTATACTCTTCAATGTGTAATAAAATTTGAATACAATAACTAGATATACACAGTTAAAGTAGATGAAAAAAGTTATAAATCACAAGTTAAACATGATCATAACACTTCAAACTCCCCTTATACTTTCATTCCAACCTTAGAAGTAGAACCTATAAAATTTGATGCTAATCCTAATTGTCTTTCACCTACAACAAAACTCTTTGGTGATGATTGGGGCTCGTTAGATTTTATCGAAGAATTCAACATCTCATCTTCAAAATACAAAGAATCATATACAAATGATTCATTTTAAGACACATGCTTTAGTGATGATTGGGGTTCATTAGATTTTACACACTCATTTATGGGAGAGAACAAAAGCTCACAATTTGCAACTAAACAACCTTGTGTTTCATGTGATCAACTTGGTTCTACGTCAACACCATCACCCCATGGTGGTGATGGGGGATCTTCAACTCCCATCCCTCATGAGAGGAAGATTCATAATGTTAAGAAAATTAAAAAAGGATTTGTGTTCTTGTGAATAAGCCAATCCTTCTATGAAGCATAAAACCCCCTCATTTGAGTTGGAAGAATGTTGTGGTCTTGGATACAAACCCCTTTCTAAGCATGGATATAATGAAAAAATTGAGAAAAATGATAGAGAAAAAGTGAAGTCTATACCATACTCTTTCAAGAAAGATATAGGTTTACCACATTTATCTACATTTTGATGTAAGGCCTTATCATATAGTGTGTGTATGGTATCCTCTACTAAGAAAGAAACATCCCTTATTGTTGGTCAAGAGAGTATCTTGTTGAGACTCCTCCAAGATCACTTGATATCTCTCCCTCCAAGAACACGAAAGAAATGGTACAACAAGAGTTCATTTTGTGCATATCATAGAGTTAATGGTCATTCTACTAATGAATGTAAGGCTTTAGGTAATAAAATTAAACATCTTAAGGATTGTGGTGCTCTTCCTTGTGTTGAAGCACCTAGTTCCTCTAATTGATAATAATTTGCATCAATCATCTCAGCTCATCCTTGTCTTGCACTAAGTGGGGGCCAAGGGGCTAGGTATCGTTGTCCTCGTATGACACTTGTTGATTATCTCTTTTGGCTAGTTGACTTATTTCCATGTATATATAAGAGCAAGCTTGGGATATGGGAAAAATTCCTTTAGTTGGATTGCATGTGGTGTACTGAGTTATCTTTATTATTGCATTTTGGGGGCAACGCCTTATTCATGATGTAGTTTCATTCAAGAACATATGACTTGACATAGGGATTTTGAATAAGCTCTTGTGTCTCCTTCTACATGAAAGAATATTTCTCATAGCAATGGTGTTATGAATCACTTTAAAGTGGGGGCATACATTGACACTCATATTCCTGTGTGATTTTCTTTGTCTTGTGATGCATCCTTTTCTTGGTGGTGTCATTGGGTTTGATCTCCTCCAACTCTTGGAGACATTAGGAATGATGTTACCTAAGAAGACAGCTTACCTAAACTAAGCAAAGTCCCTTTAATAAAAAACCTTTACCTGCATGATTGTGCATAAGCTTGAAGTTTCATGTTGTGGTGCCCTATTAAAGTTATCAGAGGGATAGATTTGGTATGGTTAGTGTGATGAGAAACCTAAGCAATGACATGAATTTCTCATTATGTGGTGAGAGTAGGTAAATACCAATATGAATTTCTCACTAGAAGTAACCCTTTTTGGATACTCACCCAACATATAACTTCAAGTTTCATTGCCTTAGAGTGAGTGTGCATTTTTGGACAAAAAACTTAGACTTGGTTCACACCACATTGGATAGACTATTGAGGCTTGATTCCCCCCCTTTTTATTATTATTTTTTTTTCTTTCTTGTAGTCTTTGACATGGAATATTTGCGTATCTTATCTTGTTGTTTCATATCATACACCTTATGTGTTTCCCTTTTTGCTTATGTTGGTTTGACGTAGTATCTTAGATCTTGGGGGCTTGTTCACCCTCCTTGATATTCATCATCCTATACCCTCCACATTGGTACACCTAGAACCCTCTTGAATGTCTACTTTAGTGTGAGTTTGAAGTAGGTTCCTCCTCTCACTAAAGTGGGGGCTAAATGTAGTGTAGAAAAAAGTAACCCTTTTTCACACTTAATTTGGGAATGAATAATTAATGATAAAATGGACTTAATTGTACCTTATTAGGGATTTTGTAAATTTTTTCTTTACACTTTCACACTAATCTAGGGCTTTATTAATTAATTGAGGTTAATTTGAGCTCAACTGGACCCTTCAATTCAAATCAAAGCCTAATTTACTACATTTTCCAAAGGATAAAACCTGACACTCATTAATAAAATTACACAAAACTTAATTTTGCAAGGAATGTGTCCTAGGATAGTGACCTAGGGCCCATTCACCACTTGGAAAGGGTCCTCACTAGGTCCTAGGACCCCCTTTTGGCATGATTTCACATTCCCCAAAACATGTCCTAGTTAAATATGCTAGGACCCATTCACCCTATGGTGAATGGGTCCTCCTTAACTTAGGACACCCCATTGGGATGTGTTTTTGGTGGGATTTTAATAATTTCAAATCCTAGATTTGATGTCAGTTTGTGTTATTTGAATTTTGGGAATTAAGAGTAAGATAACTATAAATACAAGACTATTTTACCTAGTTTCACCTAAGAATTTTATGCAAGCATCCTAAGAGGAAGTTTATGAGTTAAAGAGTTCTCGAGAGGACTCAAGAAGGCATCCAAGGGTAGATTATTAAAGTTTATTGTAGCAATCAAGATCAATTTCATCATGTCAAAGATTTAGTGCATCATGCATGTTGTTGAGCTATCATGTTGATGTAGCATTGAAGATCCAATTCAAGCATTATTTCAGATCAAGATCTAAAGTCAAGATATACATTCATTAATTCCACTTCATGCTAGATTGAAGTTTTTTCATCCAAGATTTCATCCAAGGTATCATTTCTTCATCATAAGGTTTAATTATCAAAACAGGGCTTGACCAAGGAAAACCCTTATTTCCTAAAAAATCATCATTTTTCTTCAAATTTTTTGTGTGGCTACAAGTTTTAGATTGAAGATCAAGTGAAGAACAAAATTGTCAAAGTTGCAAAGTTATAAAATTTGTCATCTTTTTTGCAAGAACATGAAAGTACTCTACAAAATTTATTTCCAACTTTTGAGAGCTGAACAACTGGGATTTGGGAGTGCAAACATTAAAGAACAAGATCCAAAAACTAATTTTCTAGAACCCTAATAGGGACCCATTTGCTATTGAGCGAATGAGTCATCAATGATGGTTGGAAAAGAATATTTTAGCATCTTAAAACCTACCTTTTTACTATTATATCAACTAGGATTGTTTTCTAATTGTTAAATGCACATTATAACCCTCATAATTGAGTGAAACAACTAGTCAAAAATTTGGTGTACCCATTTTATTAACCCCATTTGGGTATACCCTATTTCCCTTTATTTTAATAAGAACAACATATGTTGTTTACAAACTTCTATATCACTATCTTTCCCATAAATGTAGGGCAAGTGAGGTGATAGCTCATAGAAATTTCTTCTTGAACATATTTTATTTTGAGATAGGAAGAATATTTTGGGGTTTCTTGACTCATTGAGAGTCATCTTCCAAAATTTACTATTAAGGTTCAAGGACTATTTCTCAAAAAAAAAAATTATACTATTCCAATTTTGAAGAGAAAAAAATCAAATGAAAACCAATACCTAATGTGAGGAATGATATAATACAATATAAAGATACCCATTAACCTTTTCAATTATAGTTAATGGTGCATACCTTGTTTTCATCTATTATTGGTTTGATAATAAAATTAAATCTTGAAGGAAGGAAAAAAATACTTCCAAAAAGAGAGACAAGTACCAAAAAATTATAACTAAAATTTTACATTTCACATCAAAGGAAAATTGGAAGATACCATCAAAGTGATGGGAGTTTGTGTGTTGTCGTTGATGTCAACATGTTTATCTTATTGGATATTGTTGAATGTTTGTTTTGTCATTGATGTCAATAGACCTTTTTTGTTGCATTGATGCCAACCCATGGAGATTATTTCATTGGTTACATTATGTTGTCATTAGTACTATCACTGATGTCAAGCTCTCGTGTTACTTTTATGATAATGTTTTGGTGATGTTCAACCTCTTGTGTGGTTGAGTTGCTAAGAAGGTGTTCTGGATGTTGAGTTTGAGTTTATGGTGCTTGGTTTCTAAGTGCTTTCGATAAACATTTAATAAAAGAGAAAATAGTGTGGCAGAGTGGTATTCAGTGTTTTTATTTGCATTTCTATATGGATGAATATCTTCTTGTGTGGTTCAAATATGTTGCTTAGAGGTATTATATCCAAAGTTTCATTTTCTGCATTGTTGTACAAAGAAAGTTGTGTTCACCAATGTGTGAGCTATCAAACCAGTGTTGTTTGGGAGAAATGGGTTTTCTCTACATTTCTCTAAAGTTTGGTTTCTAGTCTTGTGGATGTGTAAGCATCCTTATATTTCTAGTATCTATAATTAGTTTGAGTTGTTTGTGTTTTGGTGCTCTGCAAGGTTGGATTTAGGTGTTGCAATGTGTAGAAGGTTAGTTGATTGTACATGATGACTATGTTATTCTAGTGTATGATGTTGCGAAGTATTTGTTAGATTTTAGGGTGTTGATGGAATATTCTACATTATGTTTAAGTGTTTTGTGTTGTACATGAGTCATCTTTGGATCGAAGGAAGTATGTACTTAATTGTTTAATGGTGTCAACACAGGTTCAATCAACCTTGGACCATGTTTACACTAATTATGGATGTACTTTAGTGTTTATGGAAGCATGGTGTGGAGTGCATAGATGGATTTAGGTCTATGTTAAGGTGTGTTGTGGTTCATATTCATTCCTTACCACCACAAGAATATTTTGGTGCCGACCTAATTTGAATTTGCACATGTGAGGTGCATAACCAACCTTGTATATTGATTTCAAGGTTGAAAATGGTATATATGTGACATGATTTGATGAAGGAAACATGAATTGAAATGTGTGATGTGAAGTATTTATATGTAAAGTGTGAAATTGTGAAATGTAGTATGAGCTTTAATGCCTAAGAGTATTGGAAGTAGTGAGGAGGAGGTATCTACATTCTACAAAGAGAGTGTGAATGTTCTAGTGAAGTTGTGGTGGATCTTTTCTATTTCTCTAAGATGGATTCTCATTGTAACAATCTTCTATCTTCTTATTTCTAATCAAGTAGTGAGCCATTCTTTTCTTTTTGGTAGTGATCCCTCTAATAGTGAGCCTATTGTATTCAGTGTTACAATTACTTAATATTGTTAGCTAATCCTCATCACATTGATTTTTCTCTTCTTATTTTTTCAACGTAAATGTGGTGTTCTCATGTGTTTGTATATGTTTACATTATTGTTTCTCATGTTTGCATTTTGTTAATTAATGATAAGGTTTTAATGGTTGTTAAAGGTTTAAGGATTAATGCAGATCTAAATGTTATTGAGGTTTTTGATGTTTTAATGTACCAATGATTCACACCCCCTTCTCAGTTGTCTTGTGCATTCAACATAAAGTTATTACCCTCCTCTTTTTAAATCTAGGATGAGAAAAAATTCCACATTATGTAGAAAAATGATAGTTCCCAAAATCTATGTCTAAACAAGATACACATTTTGAATTGCTAGAAAGGAATTTTGTACTCTACTATTTGATTAAACATATATTCATCAAGTTTTTTTAAATCAATTCCAGGGTGTATTTCTCAATTAAAATTATAGATATGAACTTCCACAATCTATTACACAATATTTTTACCCTCAAGGTCTTAATTCATCTTTGGGAAAATGATCTACATGATAGGGAAAAATTACCTCATAATCAATTCTAACCCATGTACTATAGTGGGTCAAGGTCATAATATGTTATTAATGTAGGAATATAAATAACCATTATATTACAATAAAATACTTAGGTAAGTAGATTACAAAGAATTTTGATAAATTGATGTCGTAAATATCTTATAAAACTATTTTACTCAAGAAATATTGTTGAGTGATAGAGTAGCTTCTAATGACACCAATGGTTGGAATGAGATTACCATCCAACTAGATGATATCTTGAAAAATATCTCATAAGTGAGTCCAAGAATGTTAGAAATAAACTTAAGAATTTTTGTGTTTCTTTCTTCAAAGTCAGTCCTGGGTATGTGGAAGATTATGATGGGCCAAAAAGTGGCAATATGATGGGTATGTGGTTGTCGACTATTTTTTTACCCAAAATTGATGAAATGAAAAGGGTTTTTAAAGGAGATTCCTAGCTTTCCACCAATATAAATTATGCTTTACTTTGAATTTAATAAGTAATTATTATTCATTTTTTATTCGAATTAAGACTAAAGTCCTGATTGATAGGCTGATTTAAAAACATCTATATCTTTCAAATGGTATCACATTTTTTTAATCCAAAACATGTGTCACATTCTATGATTCATATACTATAGGATTAAAAAAAAAAAATGAATTTCATGAAGTTTTGACCAAGTTAAGGTGGTCAAACATACGAAGTTTTTATATTTTTTAAAAAGTTGTAATAAAAAATTCATAATTAATTATTTACTGGGAAAAAATTATAAAAAAATATGCATCACACTGGGGCATGAATCCTCTACTTATATATAAAATCTTATTAAAAAATATTATCATTTTATTATGGTTAGGGTGGTCAGATAAACACCTACTTGTTATTTTTTCCCTGAAATTTAAGTACCACTGCATTAAAATTTCAAATTTTCAGCAAATAGATTTTTTGATTTTAAACAAACCTAGTAGTTTAGAAACTACATTGAATTTATTACAAATTCTATTCTTACATATTTTTGAAATAATATAGATAACTTATTCAAATTTTTATGTGAAGTTGCCTAACTTTGATTTTTCTGAATTTTTTGCCACTTAAGGGCCTATTTTTTCCATGATGATCCTAACTACAATTCTAAACCATTTTATAATTAAGTAGGAGAGTATTGTAGAATTTCCCAGGTTTATCCTTTACCTTGTTACATGTAGTGATGTAGATAAAATGTGGATTCATTCCTTTGTTATCAAGTATTGTCACATACTATATTTTTCATTTGAGTAGCTCTTTCAATAGATTGACTTGTCTAGGAAAGTAGAGCTTCCAACATAAATAATTCTAATAGGGATTTATTCATTAGATATGATATGCTAAAATTTTGAGAGTTAATAGGATCATGGATCACATGAAATCCCCTTGGTCTCTCCAGTGGAGGAAGGGGAACATGAAAAGTAAAAAAAAAATCAATACATATATTTTATTTATTTATTTAGCGATTTTCCCTAGACCCTAGAAATTGTAAAAAATACATTGAAAACTGTAATAAGGCCACCTACCTAGGAATATACAAAACTACTTGTTGTGGAGGAAGGAGGTGAAAAATTATCTTGATGAGGTTTGTTAACATAGATACCCATTTCAAAGAAATCTCACTAGTCATTCTCACCATGTGAATAGATGTAAAATAAACCTAGAAAAGTAGGAAAAAACTTAATAGAGTTATGAAAAACATACACATTCTAGAATAATACATTTTTTAATCTAGTACCCATTCAGGAAGAGGATATTGAACCATAATGATTACCCCATTCCAATATACATGAATGTAGGTTCAAGATTCCATTCCTAAGGGAGTACCCATTTTTAAAAAAATGGGTACCGATTCTTGTCATATTTTTTTAAGCCCAACTCTTTCACTAAAAGTGGACTCATTATCTTGATCTTTCCCATCTCGTTAATTTAACTTCTTTTAATGTAGATGCCTAAAATTATTTTAACATTATATCTAATACATAGATATTATTCTTAATAGAACATACACAAATGAATTACAATTCCCTTTGGAAGTTGGATAATTAACACAACCAATGATATTTGATTGCTTTTATTAGTTAAATTTAATTCTCAATTATAATAAACTTGGGTTTTACTAGTCTTTTAGGAACAACCATAGAAATTATTATTATCAAAAAATTAATCAAACCTACAATAATTAATGCTGAAAGATTTTCCAAAAGATTATAAACATTAGGTGATAGTGTAGCTACCTATCTCCCATACAAATAGGTATTGTAATAGCTACCCAAATAGTAAATTTTTGAAGCTCAAACGAAATCCTTGTGTGGAATTGTATAATTATAGACTATTGGTTTTTATCCAATAACCATCTATGGAAACTAGGGGCTTTTCATCCTTCAATATCTAGTGATATTTGAGTAGGATGCCCAATCTACTTTAGGGAATAAATTGATAAAATAAGCATGCTACCTTTGATCCTTGACTATAATTATAGAGGAATTTGGGTGCTTAACTTTCACTTTATAAGGAAACATTCAAAATCTTTCATTTCCCTCAAAAATTAAACCTCACACTTATTACATTACACAATGAGGTGTCATGACCTAATCACTCATAAAATAGGACACACTTAAATATTATAGTGTTTTTTCCCTAAGCCCATGAAAAATTGAAAAATAGGCTTAGGAATAGCCATTGATCTTATAGGAAAAGGTAAAATGACATGAGGCTTAGACCATTATAGGTTAAATGTCCATAGACAAGGCTAGAGGTAATGTAATTTCTTAGAAAAACTTTCTAGGCTTTACTAGCATCACAAGATCTAATAGTTTATTTCACACAAAGAGCAATACCATACTTTTTGACATCAATAAGACCTAATAAACCTGATTATTTTATACTTATTTATGAAATAACTAATATAACAAAAATAACTTCACACAAATAGTGTTACATGACAAGGATATGCGTATAATAGATCATGTTAGTAGTGAGTGATTCTAGATGGTAGGTAATGAACACAAATGACAAGTGATCTAATTGAATTAACCTAGGAGGATTGTGCTTTTAGATATGTCATAGATACATAATTCAAAGATTTTATCATTGGAGTCAACAAAAAATGACAATTTTACACTATGTTGGCTTAGAACCAAAGATAATTTGAATTTTAAAAAGGTAGACCAACTTTACGCATGCAAACTTAAACACGGGAAAGATTGCACATATAATTTTGAACCTAGTAGTAAAAAATATATTTTAGGAATCCTAGAATATTCTATGTGGGGATAAGATTATTTTTCTAAATGTCAATATGAGTTTGTAATTG
Source organism: Sequoia sempervirens (assembly GCA_007258455.2). Taxonomy (NCBI): domain Eukaryota; kingdom Viridiplantae; phylum Streptophyta; class Pinopsida; order Cupressales; family Cupressaceae; genus Sequoia; species Sequoia sempervirens. Next base: position 170,206,503 of record VDFB02353493.1, on the reverse strand, counting down.
GTGGGAATACCAAAATAGTCAAAATTGCATGCCAATACAACATAGGTAAGTAACCATGTAAAACTATTTAAAATTGTAAAGAGAAAAACTATAAGGATGATTTTTTTACCCTATTAAAAAAAGTATATCGACTTTTTAAAATAATAATGGAAAAAAGGAAAACTATTTAATTTTAAGTATTACATTCTTACAAACCTAATTGTAGCAATGAATATAAATTTTGAACATCACAAAGGAAACTAAGTGGAAAAAATTGAGATGATGTAATTGCATTTTTTGTTTCATACACACTAGATTTTTATGCAATCTCACTCTTTTGATGCCATATCTCTATGAATCTTACATGGAATTTCACTCCTCTATACTATGCTAGTAACATTAAGAATTTTGTATGTGCGGAAGAAAATAAGGATATACTTTCTGTGGAACAACACCATTACAACACAATATAGATCAAAATGATTATTTATATATAATATATGCTCCAAAGTTTGAGGAAATCCATGCATGTTGCAAACTATTCACATTAATTGGTTATGCTAGAAAGATGGTGTGCACTGATGTTCCTTGCCTTTCTTTTAGATATTTTTTTGGATGTGAGTAGGAACTATTATCCATCAAGTTATGAACCAATTTTTTTTTGCTTTATTTGTAAAAATAAAAATTTAAAATGGTGTCTATTGCTTTCTATTAATACTATCAAGATAATTGAGTGGGAAAGGTAAAGGTGAACCATGCTTACTTTGATTCTATTAATTAGTTCTATGTCTTCTAGAGATATTCTAGAAGGTTTCTAAAAAATATTTACAACGTATCTCTATTAATAAGAAGATATTCTTTCTCAAAGTTGGTTATATATATCCTGTCAATCTCCATTTGAGATGTCCCAACAATTCTCTATGTGTAGAAAAAATATAACTAATGTAGAGCTTTTACTCAAATAAGGATTGATAGAACACCTGCACTAGTCTAGATTGATACCAAATGAAATGAAACTAGAATAGATCCACACTAATGCTATGCGAGAAATAATGCAAGTAGAAACTCATCTAGACAAATTCTAGTAGAATAAAATATAAGAGATAACATAATTGATATAAATTGAAAAAAATCCTATCAAAATAAATGAAAACTCTAAAAAAAACTCATATATTGACTTTAATAAAATGATAATAACATTATATATAAAATGATTAAAACATTTTTATAATTATAGAAATACTATTTTTTTTAAATAATAGTTGAAAGAATGTATTAAGATTGCATTATTATAAACTCGAAAATATCAATGACCAGAAAAAGAAAAAGACAAAGTTAAACATGACAATGAAAATTAGGTGGAAGCAAATCATCATTTTATGTGTTTCGTACTTTTGACAACTTTTCTCCTTGACACCATGCCTTACAACATCAAATATGTATTTTCTTCAATAATTTGATCATTGCATTATCTATTTCTCAAGATTTTATAGACTAAAATCCAAATAAAAAAATAACTATTTTAATCATTTGACGTAAATATTATTTATTTTAGTATTCAACTAATTTAAATTAAATTTATATTTGATCAAAATTAACTCTTGATTGTTAAACTTGTTGATATTTAAGAATAACCAGTGAAAATACATTGTAATGATTGTATACACTCAAAAATTCCTTTTCCCAACAATCTTCTGGAAAAAATGGGACTAAGAATTGGTACAATATGTAAGACAGAAAATGCGAGCTATTTTAGACAATCCTTATATTACTTTTCCATGCAGATTGGAAAGGGGGGGCCTACTTATGAGCTTGAAGGCTACGGTCATTGAAATAATATAATGAAGAGGTAAGATTAATTGACTGTTTACCCATTATATATAGTGATTCCAAAGTTGAATATTGACTATTTAATCATTATATATAGAGATTCCAAAGATGAATATTAGTTGCACCAGCTAAGCCAAAAGGAATATTAGCTGCACCAGTTATATCACGCGGGGAGGGTCCTTCGCTTTACTTTTGGAAAGGACCGTGAATGTGACTGGGGCACTAATGCCCATCTACTTATAAACCATAGTTTTTTCCACGCTTGATTTTTTCCAACTACTTTATGCATGGAAACACTACAAGACAATGAAAACCGGATCACAGATTTTAACTTTCATAATGTTTGTCGTGTGAAATGATTTGGACTTGATTGGTTGATAGAAAATTCAGCACTATGTATCTTTATAATGAAGATGCCTTGGTCCTTTCCTTAAGATGTGAAATATTGGGTTGGCTTCATAGTTTAAAGATGGGTATAATCACTAGGCCATTGCCACATGTCATTGTTTTTATTATTAAGGTAGTATTTTATATTTAAATTATAAATTGTATTTTAGTGTGTATGATGAATGATTGTATTTGTTGAGTTCATTATATTTTTGAATGTATAATAGAGCAATCGATAAGATTAATTGAAAGGATATTTTTTTTTTGCATAATCTATGTTTTCAAAGATAGGTGGTAGCTTCATATTATTATTTTTTGGCCAAATACAAATACCGCATGCAAACTTAATACTAAATTATTGATATTTTGGAATGTGGAATCAAAAACCTCTAACTTGCTATGCCTATTACATCCCAAAAGTAGATAAAAATGTATATTTAAACATTTATTGGAGCAATGCTTAAAAGTCAATTGAAAGCACATTCAACAAATAACATTTTGTGGGAAACTTATGTCTCCAAAGATAGGTGGTAACTTTAGATTATTATTCTTTTGTTTTGCACACACATGCCACAATCAAATGTATTACTAAATTATTGATATTTTGAAGTTTTGAATTGAAACCATACAACTTGAAATGTCCATTACCTAAAAAACCCAAATAAAAGGTTATATAAAATAAGTATTGTTGATCACAAAATTAAGATAGTTTAGAAATAAGATAAGGCTATTTAGGAGGAATATATTTGTAGTAAGTAGTGGATTTTTCATTTTTTCCTTAAAAATTTCTATTAATAAATTTGTTTAGAGATTTTCACAGATTGTTTGAAACATTAAATATAGAATAACATAAATTAAACTTGAAATTTTATTATGTGAACAAAAAATGACCACTTACAATTGTAAAATGGTTGAAGAAAATTTACTACCATATTTCTTTTCACATAGAATGTGAGTCCTTTGTGAGGTGTACAAATCCTCACTTGAGTCATAAGGGGTGCATTTGAGTAGATCTCATAAATGAAAAAAAGAAATGATTTGGATGTCTTTGGACACTAGATATTAGAGGTCATAATGATAATAAAAAGAAAATTATAGACAATCACTAACTTTGGATACCATTCAAATGAGCTAAAAATGCATGACCTAAAAAATGAATTATCTTTCAAAAATTGTTATATTAATTACATACATTTATGTTAAATTGCAACTTGTATTTTGATGCAGGAGCGTCCAGTGGTGTAAGGGCAATCCAGCATCACCCAAAAAAATGAAAGATTTTAATTTCTTGTTGGTTGTTTCTTAGATGTTTTTTGCATTTTTGGATACCCCCTTTAGCTATTAAAATATTCGAAGCCAAATTTGAGGCCCTTAGAGGCTTCGGATGGGCCCAAAAATTTGCGAAAACTCAAAGTAGTTGGCCAAAGGCCTTACTGTTTGCCACATTTCCTTTTCGAGAGCTTTTCGAAAAGGTATTATCATTGAAAATCTGACAAATGGATTAAAAGTTATGGCTTCCAGAAGTTGGTGCATTTTTAGAAATGTGCTAATTTTTGAATGTGAATTTAAATTTGAATTTCAAATTGTAATTTGGGCACCAAACCACCAAAACTCAAATTTGAATGTTGTTTTGGCTCCAAATTGGAAAGGAGCTCTATTTATGGGCGGGATTGCTGAGTTTTGGTAGCTTTTTGGGGAAAGAGTTTGCATGCTGCGAAAGAGGAAAATACTGTAATTTTTGTAATTTTCTATAGCTTGCATGTATTGCAGAGCTTGAGGATTTGTGATCCTCTGCATGTAAGAAGTTCCATTATAAATAATAATAAATTTCTCTAGTTGTTGCATCATTTTTTGTGTCTCAGGTTTGCTCCCTTGTCATATTTAAAAATAATAAGAAGAATAAATCCAATTGGATTTGATGAACAATATTATCTATCAAAATTTAAAGATAAAAATTTGTACTAATTGTGATCTCCAAATTTATTTCATAATTTGGTTTTATAATTGATAGCAATGTACATGATCTAGCTGCAAAATGTTGTGAAGAAAAAATAATTTCACATCAATATAATATTACAACATTTTGAATCATGGAGTAACTTGACCAAATAAAATAAACAAAAATTAACTAATAACAATAATGATTTGTTTATGATGGATAAAATGGGGATAATTATACAAATTTGAATAAAAATAGTTGTTTCTCTTGTATTTCATAAAATAGAAATATACGAATAGATTGTAATATACGCAGAGTGAATCAAAACAATTGCATCCATAGTAACATTTGCATTCAATTATAAAAAAAATACAAACCTTTATCTAAGATGGATAGGTATATAATTTTTTTGAGAATAGGATTTTTTTGTTATCTATTTCAATTTAGCAGTTCCCATAACTAGTAGTCTTCTTTCTTTCATAGTATAACATATGAACTATCTTGTAGGAAAATTGCACAAAGATGGGGGAATAAAAAGTGGCCACCCCACTTTTTGGACCCCTAGAGAGTATAACATGAGTGTGTTATAATATGCTTGGGTGATCCCACAATAGTGGTTTACAATTTTTTGCCAAACTAGACACTGAAATAATTTTTTTTAATTAAATCTTCACATTCAGGCACCTATAGCGGCTAAACCGTGAGGAATTTCAAGATGATGCAAACTAGAGTCTCGTCACATTTTTTTTGTAGATTCTAATAATATGTTTCTCAAAATTTTTGGAATCATATTGCACTTCTTTTTCCATCTCCATGAAAACTACTTTTTTTCATAAAACAACATTTTTAAAAAGTGATGCACACTGTATAATGCATAACTTTTTTTCCATGAAGGATAAAATTCTAATTCTTTCAATTTTAGATTTCTAACTCCAATATCTAGTGCTTCCACTTGGTTAGATTATTTTTTTAGTAAATATTTTTTCTTTAATCAAGCTTTGAAATCAAACCAATTACAATTCAGACATAGCACGACTATATAACGCATAACTTTTTTTGTATATATCGAAATTCAATTTTTCTTTTTTTGTTAGATGAAGGACTTCAATATCTGGTGCACTCATATTTTTTAATTTTTTTTTATAATCTACTATTTTTCCACATGTGCAGAACATATGCCTTCATTTTTGACGAAAAACATATGTTTAATAAAACTAGAAAAATAAATACATAATAAAACCAAAACATATTAAAATTATATTCGTTGGATAACTCATTCCAAGGACTACTTGATTCCAGTTGGGTTTGTGAAGTCTTCTCCATTTCCATCTTCAACTCGAGCTTCAAAGGGCAAAAATTTTGGCTTTTTTTGTGCCAAAGAGCAAGGAGGTGGGAAAAGGGGGGTTCACTAGAACTAGGGGGGTTCTAGCAAACCCCCAGGGTTCATTCAAACCCCCTTTCAAAAAGGTGTTTTCATTATTTTTTGGCAGGATGGTGTCCACCTTACATTTAATTGGTTCAAACGAACTAGTGTCCATTCAAACCCTTTTTTGGTTTGCTCAAACCAAAAGGTTCATTCCAACACCAAAAACCAAATTTTTTGGTATGGGGTAATTTTTTTCCAGTTTTCCTTCCTCAATAAAATTGTAAACCACTTTTGTGGGTTTACCCACTCACATTATGCTCTTGACATAAAAAATTCATCTCAAAACTTCATTTGTATTCCCACTACTCTGCCAAACCCATGGTTTGTAACTATGTTTAGGAATTTTCGCATTATGAGATAATCCTTTCATTATAGTTTGTCCACCAAATCACTACCCAAATTCCACCATGACATGGAAAAACATCAAAGAGGTAAGTTTTTTAATTTTTTAGTGTAAACATTTTTAGTTAAATAGATGGATTATTTCTTTTAATGGACTGTGCTTATTTCCAAAGAGTTGATAATGCACCACCAATTGATCAAAATCCTTATTCACCTCCTCATCAAACCCCTACTAAAGAACAACCAAAACAAACCCCTCCTTCATTGCCTCAACATCTTATAAGAATGCAAGAAAATATATTAGGTCAAATAGAAAAAATAAGAGAGAACTTCATGCATTAATTATAGGGTTGGGAGATCCAACAACAATAAACTTTGAAAGGCCTCCTCTTTCCAATTCACTAGAGTCCATCATCTCTCACATAGTATTCATGAGTGGCCAAATCAAAATTTGGTAAAAAAAGGGAAAAACTTTAGGATAATTTTATTTAGAAAAATTATCTTATGACATGATTAAATAATTTTTTTTGAAATTAGACTTTTGTTCATTGTTCATCAACCCATGAACTAATCAAACCATGCATGGTGCTTGTAGGAGGTTCCCTATCCATTGGTTCCATGAACAAGAGATATAAAATACATTTTGGGAGAGGTGGTGAGTGGTTCTTTAACATGCTTCATTCAATAACAATAAGGTCTTGTAATATTTTTTGAGGAAACTCTATTGTGAGTTTCTGCTCAATGAGATACTTAATTACTTCAACATTGAGAGTTCTAGGATAGTGGTGGGGGCTCCACATAAGACAGAGTAGGGGAATAATGTGCCCAAAACTAGGAATAGAGACCCCTAGGGAGACCTAAGTTTGAACATGTCATTATCAATTTTATTGTTGTTGGATAACAAATTCATATGTGAAAAGGTGCTTAAAAACCAACAACTCTGAATATTTTGTTCTTAAACAGGAACATATATTCTCTAAATTTTATTGAGGTACAACTCCCTCACCAAATTTTCATTGAATTAAAAAACTAAAATAAATGCTATGTTTTCTTTGAACAAGAAAGTAGTAAAGGTAAACCCAATACTAGGAAAAATCCCAAATATTAGATGCAAGATTCAACAAATAAGAAACCAGCTCAAAGACCAATTTATTTAAAACACTTAAGAGGTAAACTATGCACTCAATACCTTTTGAGGAATGAAATTGATCATGAAGAAAACTACATAACCCACACAAAAATGAAGTATGACATTAAGATATCCTTCAACACGAAGATTCAAGAACACCCAATTATCTTCATCAATTGTACGCACTAGGACAAACAGTAATTTATTTCACAAAAAAAATGTAAATAAAGAGTTTTTAGAGAGTTTCTAGAGAGTGTTAACATATGAAAATAGATGAAATTAAATAGGTGAGTAAGTAACTACATCTTTCTACTATCCATAACCGACCAAATTGAAAAGACAAGCAAAGAAAAGCAGAGAAACTAAGCCATTACAATGTTCTAGGTTTCAGGGTCGCTACGAGTTTCTTTTTCCAAGCTCAGAAAGTTTTAAGGATATGTAATTTAGTTCTTAATGTTGAGGAAGAGACACATTTTTATTTCATACCCTCCACATTAGATGATTGTCCTTAGCTACCTCAATGTGGCATTCACAAACTTTCATGAGATCGATCGCTTGAGATGTGACCAAATGTAATTCGCTATCAAGTATCAAAATTTGCCAGTAATTAATTTTTTGTTGAGGTGGTGTTTTCTTCTTTTGGTGGCTATATAGGGAGGGTGATGACACAATGAGTGGTTGGATTCCAAGTTACAGTTTCTTTGCTAGGAAAAGTTTCTTTAGTTTTATTAGGGTTTTTAGAATTATTTTCAGAAGCATGTTGTAGAACTACTATACTTTGGCATGTTATATCTATTAAGATTTAAACTATCGTCAGATTGGCATTAGACCTTTGTTTCAAATTTCATTTGATATTTAAAAGCACAAACTGTTGAGGAGAATTTGTTGAGACTATGCATGTATGGTCTTTTTGAAGATTTCTTTCTTTATATCATCATTCTGAATAAAACACCATGTCTTGCAAGCTAGACATACATAGTTTAAGTAGTGGATTTATATGTTGTATGTATGATATTGTAGTAGCTTAGAAAAACTAGACAATGTCATTGGAATTTTTTTTTTTTTTTTTTAAGTTGTTATTTTATTGTACTATACTACATTAGGAGGAATAGTTCATGTGATTTCTAAAATATTTTTTTGTTAATCGTCAGAAATCTTTATGTTTGATCAGACCTTAATGAACACTACTTGTAGAAAGATTTGAAAGTCTCCACTATGCTTGAAGTTAGCCTTTGTTCTTCATTCTCTTTCCAACAATGAAGAGTTGTAGTATTCTGTGTCTATTTATATCACTCATAGGAATGATTCAAGTTTGAAATGTTGTAAAAGCTTTGAAACATTTCCTTTTATGTTTTATGTTTGCATTTCCTTCTCCCCTTATCTCAAAACCCCAATGAAGAGCTGGCTTTCTATAAAAATCCTAGAGGTATTCAATGAGACGCAATTTGTCTTCCACTCATTGAATTTCCCATAAGACTGTCAGAGAGATGCAAGCTTTGATGATCAATGGTTATTTTTATGGCATGCTCAGTGGGACAAGAAGTTTTCAAAATGCTTGATTAGAAGTCAAAAATATTTCTTAAATTAGGCTAAGGAAGGAAACTGGAAGTTTCATGCCTAGAGTCAAAACAAGAGCATCTTTGAGAAGTCACTTCCAATAATCTTAGTTACCTACCTCAATCCCTAGGAGGAGAAGACTTACAGGTTTTGTATCACCTGTAAGGAGCAATAAAGTAAAAGTAATAGCCTAGTATCTAGAGCTTTATCTACTCCACCCAAAGGCTTAAATTTACAAATTAGAATACTTGTATATCTGATTCATAGCAATCTTTTCTCTATGGCTCAAGTCCCTCCCCCTACTCCTAGGAACTTTGTAACATGGGATAGGGGTAGTCCACTACAACCACCCACGTCCCTAGATGTATGCCTACCATACCCACTAATTCCCTTAAGGCTATTCCAAGATTCTCTGGAGAAGATTTCAAAACCCCTTCCAAACACCTTCAACATATAGTGGAAGTATTTAGGGTACATAACATATCAGAGGAGAACGTCGTAGTGAGATTGTTAGCCACCTCTTTCAAAGGAAAAGCACAAGATTGGTATTGATCTCTGGCTTTAGGTGCTATCATCTCTTGGGACCAACTTGGAGAACAACTATTCAAATGCTTCTCAAAGAAAGGAGACCACTCCTCATTGCTGCAACAACTGATTACCATCAAGAGAGCTCGGTATGAGGCCATGAGTGACTTTAACACTAAATTCCACAAGACCTAGCAAAGGATCCCCATGACTGCTCGACCTCAGACCACCATGGAATTCATGTTCTATCTGAAGGCCTTCAACCCAGATATCACACTCACGATAACCTCTATGGGAGGGGATATTTTTCCCAACGCATTTGAGGTGGTAGTGCATGCAGAAAAATTGTCTAATTGATGTCAGAAATCTTTTGCCATGATCCCCGATGCTTGTTTTTCTAGAAATATCTGATGGTCCAAAGGGAGAATCCATTTCAAGCACTCCCACGACTCAATTAATGTTGGTCACCCCACAATCTATGAACGTGCATCCCACCGCTCAAGCAAGCACATCAGGCTTTTCCTCAATGGTGGTAGATATCAATGACATGAATGATCTAATGCAAACTTTCGCTAACGAGTTGGTCATTATCAAACAATAACAAGCAATACTTCTGAAGTAGAGCACACAAGCCTATGGTGGAGGAAAACTATCCTATCAATAGAATTCATATCAAGTATTCTCCAAAGGAGGAGGTCAACATATGACATCCATGAACCAGATATTTATGGTCACCAGGTCATTACAGATAGTCAAAGATAGCTTGAATAAAGAGATACTCTTGGGCTAGAACAATTTTGTAGAAGAAGAAAATGTTTGGTGCTTCCTATGCAGTGATAGTCATATGCCCCAAATTTTCCCAAGGGGGAATATGCAATAGAGGGTAGCGAAATAAAGAGGCAAGGGCATGCTCTTGAATGAAGATGAATATGAATCATCTATAATGGAGCATGCTCATTTTAGAGAAAAAATGAAAGGGATGTCCCTAGAGAAGGATCTAGACATAGTGCCCAACCAAGCCATATTCTCATGGCTTGAAGAGGAAGATGTTGTGTTCACAAATAAAACTATGATGACTGGCGCTCCACAAGTACAACTGGAATACAACACAGGATCAAAAAGAAGCCTCATGGGAGAGTATGTACAACAAGACTTGTCATGTCCTCTGCCACATCAACCATCTCCATAGGAAAAGCCTGCTTCATCGCCCATTGTCCAGCATTTTTCGTAACCACACAAAACATCATCAGTGGAGGCTAAGATGACTAAAACACCAAGCCCAACACGTTAGATGATTTCTTCTTGAAAAAGAGAAATGACACTATTTAAACCCAAGGCTCAAATAGTCAAGACGCTTAACGTGGTGGAGCAATTAAAGAAGGCACCTACCCATGTATCATTGTGGGATGTCATATCAATTCCTGAACAAAAAAAGTTGCATCAAGAAGCGTTAAAAGAAGAAGAAAAAATCCCACGGGAAGATACAGCTTGGCCTAACAATAAAAGCAGAGATAATATATTTGTGATGCCCCCTCAAGCTCCAAAAGTAATAGCTTATGCAAATTATGTAGGCAATACAAAAGAGAAAGAGGTAAGCAGAACAAAGCCCACACCTTTCTTTTTAACACTTATGGTGGGAGATAAGCTATTGCATAATAATATGATTGATTTGGGGGTCAGCACCACTATTATGCCAAAACAAGTGGTGGATGCTTTGAAGCTTAAGTATGAGCCTCTTGAAAAAAGAATCATGCAACTGGACAGGAAGAAGGTTTCAACTATTGGTCAGATAAAGGACCTGTATTTGACTCTTTTCTCCTACCCAAGATAAAAATTCACGCTAGTAGTAATAGACATTCCACCAGTCTTTAGAATGTGTCTATCAAGATATTTCACCACCAAGCTTTGCGGATACCTAGCATTTGACTGGTCCCACCTGATATTGAGAACCAAGCATGGGGCAAAGATGAAGATCCTGTCTAAATCCTTACATCCTAAGCATATTGTGGATAATGCAAACCTATGCTTTGGGGATGAATATACCTCTATATCTTAGCAAGAGAGATATTGTGTGGAAATGCTAGAAGAAGAGGAAGATACAAGCAGGCAGATTCTTGGAGAAGAGGTGTTGCTCAACCAATTCATTAATTTTGATCCATTGAGCAACTTCCATGCAATAGGGCTAGGAACCTATGCAATTTTTGATTGTTATCATTTTTTTTTAGAACTAGTCAAGCATCAGGATGAATCTGATGACCTGGATGATTATTGTTCATGGACCTTATATTTTGATGGTGCCAAATGAAAAGTCAATTCTAGAGTGGGTGTCTGGTTAGTGTCTCCAACACAATCAGAGACCTATAGGTCCTACCATTTTTAGTTCTTATGCTCCAACAATGATGCCAAATATGAAGCTCTAGTTTGCAGGTTGATTCTAGCTAAATAGGTAGGCACGAGGAGGATACAAGCTTTTAGAGATTCATAACTAGTGGTAGGCAAGATTAATGGATAGGAAACTACAAAGAATACAATGATGAAATCTTACACATATAGGATATGGGATCTCATCAAGATTTTTGAAGATTTCAACATACAACTAGTTCCCTGGTCACAGAATAGTATTTTCAATCATATGGTTTCTATTAGTCCACAATTTGAACTAGATTCCTACCCAACAAACTAGAGCATGGTGCAAGTCATTGTCTAACCCTCAATTCCCAACAAGAATAGAAAATGGTAATTTTTAAGTGATGACATTTAAACAACTTCCAACTATCCACCAAAAAATATGGAATTTCCAAAAGATGCAAGGAATGTCAATCAAATATTTTTTGAGGATTCAGGGGGTTATGAAGAAATTGATGTTGAAAGCAATAGAAAATTGAAGGTTGAGAGGGGAGTTCCTCACAAGGACAAGAGAAGGCTGAAGGAACTATGCTTTAGGTATGACCTAGGCATACTTTAGCATACCATTGATTTTCCAAAAGGATCCAAGCTTTCTCGATAGAAACATAGGTTAGTCGACCCAAAGGTTGAGCCATCAATGGTGCAAGAGCTCATCAAGTGGGTCAAATCAAAGATCATATGCCCTGTACCATTGATGGAGTAGATTTTACGGATCGTAACTAGATCAGGGACATTCTCCCTATTAAATAATTCTTCAAGATGCAATCAGGTCTATGTGAAGGAGTCCAACCAACGGATGACATTTACCACTAAGTGGGGAATGTTTGCATATTAAAAGATGTCGTTCGAACTCTCTAATGATAATGCAAATTTTCAATGAGAAATAAGAATTTATTTAGATGTGTTGATCAACTAGAATTTCTTCATAGATCTGGGCAACCTGATAGTCTTTTCCAAATCAAAAAGTGATCAATTTAACCATCTAGAAAAGATTTTCCATAAATACCAACAGTTCAGGATTTCTTTAAATTCAGAAGGATGTGCCTTTGGAGTGCCTCAAAGAAACCTTCTTGGCTTCCTAGTATCAAAGGAAGGAACAACCATAAAGCCTGAAAAGGTCTGAGCAACAAAGGGGTTGCGATCTTTTCTAGGGAAGATTAATTTTGTTAGTAGATTCATATCAGATGTCATGAGAACTGTGTGACTAATCATCCTAATTCTTAAAAGGAAACTAGATTTTGAGTGGACTTCCCAAGGCACAATAGCTTTTGATGAATTAAAAATGGACCTCTCTAAAACCCCGATGCTGGTTAGCCTAGAGTTTTTCAAAGGCTTTGTACTCTATGAGAAAAGTGGCTAATGTAATATAGTTCCTATGCTTACTCAGAAGAACAAGGGATACAATGAATAGCATCCTATTGCATTCAATTCAAAGACCCTAAAAGGTTTTGAAGCCATTGTGTGGGGATACATCACAAAAGGAAAAACTGTCAATTTCCTTAGAAAGTCAATAGCCAGGTTTGGCTGGCTAAAAATTGTTATATCTGACAATGTCCTAGTTGTTGTGGAACCAAGAACATCAAATTTGACTATCAGATGTAGGGTTTCCTACAGGGTTCGTCAAGTTATTACCCACAAGGGAACAGGTTAGCAAGATCAACCAACAAAAACCTAATTAGGTTAAACAAGTACTTTCCAAGTCAAAATGACAAAAGGATTGGCATGAATATCTACAAGCTGCTCTATGGGCAGACTGAATTACTCCCAATCAGATTTTAAATATCTCCCCTTATGAGTTGGTGTATGGAAAAGAGGTAGCGATATCCATTTCCATATAATTTTTTTCTTTACAACTACTAAAAGCCTTGAAGATTGAGAAAAATGGTGGAATGGGAGTACATTTGGCACAACCCCTCAAACTGGAGAAAGACAAAGAAAAGGCTCATGGAGCCATGATAAATTTCCAATAGACAACCAAGCAAGGGTTCAAAAAAAGGAATTTTAACCTAGAATTCAAAGATGGGAGCTTAGTGCCAAAGTATAATGAGCATACTACAAAACCAGGGCAACACACAAAATTTGAAGTACTAAGGAAAGGACCTTTCCAAATTAGTGCATGCAAAGGAAAGAATGTGTATGAACTTGAAGATATGGAAGGAAACACTTTAGATATACCAATGAATGGTATTTATCTAAATATTTTCCATTAAAATTCACAGTTTGAAAATTTTAACAGTTATGTACCATATGTAATTTTTTTAAAATATTTCAAAATTTTGAGAATAAAGAATATTATATTCATATTATAATTCACATATAATGTACGGCCCAAGGCTCAGAATTAAACATGAGGTTCCCTTGGGAAAATCCCAGAATAAGTAATGAGTAAAAATAAGCAAAATGGAAGCAATGAGTAAAAAAAGTAAAGATAAGCCTCTAGCTATTGCGTTAAAGGAAAGGGCTCATCATCAGGTTCTTCTTCTTCTTTTTCTTCTTCTTTTTTAGTGTCTTTATCTATTAGGATGAAAAAGAGGGTGAAAACATAGCACAAATAGGCCACACAATGTAGATCTAGAGTCTACTCTCCATGAATTTGCACCAAAAACTTGAAGTATTTTTTCTAGGCAATCCTCGGAACCCGCTCCATGCCATACTCGCACAAGAGAAAATTTTCCACTTGCTGAGAAGAGAAATAGTGTGTCTCAATGTCCATGGTGCAAAAATCAATCAGGAAGGGAAACCATGGTATGTCTATTCTATAGTCCACACACTTGTAGAGGTCCATAGCACTCAGAATACCAATGCCAAGGATGGCCACCTACACTATCTCGTCAAGCCTCTCCATTAGTGAAGTGTCAAATATCTAGCACAACTCAATTATCATAGGCTTGGACACATTTAGGTCTAGCAGTGAGGCCACAAACTAGGAAAACACATTTTAGTTTCTCTGAAGTTGGTTCTCGTCAGTAATGAAGTCTGCTTTGACTACCCACTTGAACGCTACCATGACAAGGGGGTCACATTTCTTCACCAGGAATTTGATTCGATCACTAGTGACATGTCCCACAAAGTAGTATTGTGATCTTCGTGGAAGGAGCCGAATAGGGGTACCAAGGCTAGCAGACATTCTGATAAAGTAGTGAATTATGGTGGAATGGGAATAAGTGGAAGGTAGCTAAATTAAGAGACTATATGCTCAAATGAATGTCACAAAAGGTGGCATAACTATATGTAGAAAAGGTGAACCAACAAACCCAACCAACAAAATGTCTATTTTTTTCTAGATAGAAATGGGAAGTTTTTAGATAGAATGGAGCAAGGTAGATAAATCATACAAAGGATCATATGGAATGATTTGAGAAATACATTTGGGAATTGAGAGTAAATGATCTCATACACCAATTGTTGACATGTGTCCTTCACCATCATCAGTGTTAGCTAGCTTAATAATGAGAAAATACATGGATTAACTTGCGAAAAATTTGAAAAATTAATGGTCACATCTTTTCAGGGGTATCTCACATCAACTTAGCACATTTCCTATGATGAAAGGTATGCTTTTCAATGGAATAAATTTATTTGTGAAAGAGGTGGATAGGAGAATGTACTAATTTCTTTCTCGTGACATTCTTGGCATTCCCAATGGATATAGATCTTATGCTCACACGTATTGTCTCAGTGTCAACATGTAATGGACTAGAAACAATGCCATAGTCTTAGCTACATGCATGGGTAAGAGAATTAATTGCACTCAAAAGTAGTTTTCTCTAAAGAAGTAAAAGGAAAGTGGTCGATCACAATTCTCTGCAAATTTCTCATACAATCATGGTGGAAGCATCTACCTCTAGTAGTATAGTTGTAGTTTCAAACAAAAGGCCTAGTTACGTTGATATTTTTGGGCACTGCTCATTTGCTAATGCCCTAGCACCAAAGGAATGACCATTTGAGCACTGTAGAAAGGTCCAACCTAATAAGAACATTCAAAGAGATGCAGTGAAAGACATCACTAACAATATTTTTGACACTCAGTTGTCCACCAACCCTAAAAATCTTAGGGAATGTGTGATTCAGAGGATCCTAGAACATGAACCATTAGAGGATTTTGTGTTTTGGCTCTGGAATAGTGGTTTACGACAGTTTATGCTACCTGTTGTGCATTTGTTCCCAAATTTAGTTGACACATGTGCAAAAGTTTTTAACAAAAATATAGTGGCCATTGAGAGTCGTGGGATCAAGATTACCATTTATGCCAAAGCTATATAGGATATGCTATGTTTCCCTACGAGTTGGGGTTCTGAGCTTTTTGATGAAGAATAGATGGATGCCCTAGGGGAAGACGTGTTCAGGCGAACAAATTTCTATGAGGATGAAACAAAGCAAAAGGCCACATAGAGGATAGATTCATTGGCCTCTTTCTTGAAAGAAATTTAAAAAGGATACACAATCCATATTCTCCATGTTGGCCTATGTTTTTGGCCTCAATGATGATGATGAGGTGAACCCTTTCTAGTTTTCCCTAGGCCTTATGCTCAAAAGGGAAAAGGTTTTGAGGTATTATAATTTTGTTGAGATAATAGATGGGAAAATTAGAGAATAGTTGAAAAATTACCATGCCGAGTCCAAATTCAGGTATTCTTCTAGGTATGTGCAAGATCATCATGGAAAAAACATGCCTTTAAGTGGCAATGAAAATTTAGAAAAATTAGAGTTAGGAAACTTGACATAAAAATTTGAATAAGTTATCTATATTATTTCAAAAATATGTAACATTAGAATTTGTGGCAAATTGAATGTAGTTTCTAAACTAGGTTTATTTTTTAAAAAATAGTCTATTTGGTGAAAATTTGTAAATTTCAATGTAGTAGTACTTAAATTTCAAGGAAAAAATAACAAGTAGGGGTTTGTTTAACCACCCTAACCACAATAAAATGATAATATTTTTTTATAATATTTTAGATATAAGTAGAGGACTCATATTCGGATGTGATGCATATTTTTTTGTAATTTTTCTCCAAGTAAATAATTAATTATGATTTTTTATTAATTTTTTTAAAAAATATAAAAGCTCGTATGTCTAGCCACCTTAACTTGGTCAAAAATTCATGAATTTTTTTTTTTAAATATTATAGTATGTGAAGCATAAAATGTGACGCATGTTTTAGATTCAAAAAATATTATACCATTTGCAAGTTACAAATGTTTTTAAATCAGCCTATCAATCAGGAATTTAGTCATAATTCTAATAGAAATAAGTAATAATTATTTATTAAATTCAAAGTAAAGCATAATTTATATTGGTGGAAAGCTGAGAGTCTCCTCTAAAAACCCTTTTCGTTTCATCAATTTTGGCTAAAAAAATGTTAGCCACATGGGTGAAGGCTAGAAAAACAAGGTAAGTTGTTAAACACGTGTTTTGTGTTGACTTCTTATGATTGGCATGTCCTAGCCAAATTCCAAAGCAAGCCTGAGGATAATCCCTAGGCAATAAATTTTGTGTCAGAAATATCAGATATTTGTTTCAAATCAAATATTTTTTTTGAATTGGATATTTGTTTCAAATTAGATATCTGTTTTGAATCAGATATCCAATTTGGTTTATATATGATTTTAAAAAAAGTTATACACTATACAATATATGATTTAGAAAATGCAATAAATATTTTATAGTTTATTTTAATATATCTAGTTTAGAATATACAATAAAGTTTATAATTTAATATATAATATACAATTTGTGATAGTCTCTTACAAAATTATATAATATATAATATATTAATTATTATGTATAATATTTAAATACTATATTTTTATTTTAGTTAATGTATATATATATTACTAATATATAAAATATTATTTAACTAATTAATATTACTAACATATAAAATATTTAAATATTATCTCTCTCTCTCTCTCATCTCTCCCTCCTACCCCCTCTCCCTCTCTCAAGTCTCTCTCTCTCACTCACTCCTATGTCTCTCCACTCTACCCTTATCATTCTACCCTTAAACCCTCTACCCTCTATCTCTCTCCCACTCCCTCTCTCTCTCTTAGGACTCTCCCTTATACCTCCTCTTCCTCTCTTGGGTCTCTCTCCTCTCCCCCTCTTCCTTCCTTCCTTCCTTCCCCTCCACCTATCTCTCTCCACTCCCTCCCTCTCTCTCCCGTCTCCACCCTCCCTCTCTCTCTCCTCCTTCTCTACCTACCCTTTTAACCCCTCCACCCTCTATCTCTCTCCCCTCTACCACCTTCTTCCAACCATTAAACCCTCACCCTCCTCCTCTACCCTCTCTCTCTCTAGAATCTCCCTTCTACCTCTCTCCCTCTCTCGGTCTCTCTCCTATCAATCCTCTCTCTATCTCTCCCTCTGCCTTCCTTTGTGACCATGGCAGCAAACTCCTAGAGCCCAGCCGTCATCATCCTCTATCTCTCTCCCCACTCCTCCCTCTCTCCGTCTCCTTTACTTCTCTCCCTGTCCCCCTTCTACCACCCTTTATCTCTCCTCCCTCTTCCAAACCACTATTTCCTTCCATTCCTTCCTCCCTCTCTTCCATTCCATGTCCACACCCTTCCCTAAACCCTTAACCATAAACCATTCCCCTCACCCCTCCCTCCTTTCCCTTCTCCCTATCTATCCTCCCTCTCTCCCTCTCTCTCCAGTCTCTCTATCCTTTCCTCCCTCTCAGAGTGTCTCCCTCCACCCCCTCTTCTTCTCTCGGTGTCTCTCTCACTCTCACTCCTCCTAGGTCTCTCCCCTATGCTTGTGCCATCTGCCCCATGAATCCATGTCCCCTCTCCACTCCCTCTCTCGGCTCCACCTCCCTCTCAGTTCCTCTCCCTCTATCTCTCCTTCTTCCTTTCCTTCCTTCCACTGCTATCCTCTATCCTTCCTTCCTCTCTCTCCGTCTCCACCCTCCCTCCACTCTTCCATTATCCTCCCTATCTCCCTCACCACCCTTTACCTTCCCTCTACCCACTCATCCTCCACTCCTCCCTCTCCTTTGAGATCCCTATCTCCTCTGCCCGCCAACCCTAGACCATCTGCCCATCACCCTCTGCCCTCTGCCTCTCTCTGCGGCTCCTGCCGCCTTTCCCTCTCGGTCTCTATCTCCACTCCCTTCCATTCCATTAAACTCATTCCATTATCCTTCCTTCCCTCTATCCATCCCCTCCACCCTCTCTCTCCATGTCCTCCTCCCTCTCCTCTACCCTTGTCCCTCTACCCTCTATCTCCCTCTATCTCTCTCCCTAATCTCCATAAATCCCTCCACCCTCTTCTTTCCTTCTTTCCTCCCTCCCTCTTTCCTGTCTCCACCTTCCACCACCCCCTCCCTCTCAGTTCTCTCTCACTCTTCCATCTTCCCTACCCTATTCCTTGACCCTCTACCTTCTGCCCTCTACCCCATCTCTCCCTCCATCTCTCTCTCCCTCTCTCTCTCTCTCCCTCCACTATGTCTCCCCTCATCCATGTCCTTCTTCCACTAACCACTTCCTGGCCTCACCATACTATCTCCTCTATCTCTCCACTCCCCTCTATCTCTCCCTCCCTACTTCCTCTGTCTCCAGTCTCTCTCTCTCCACTCCACTCACTCTATCCAGTATCTCCCTCCTACCCTTTCTCCCTCTTATGTCTCTCTCTCCTTTCGGTCACTCCTTCTATCTTTCCCTCTGTCTTAATCTAATTTCAAACCCTTAGCCATGACCTTAAACCCTTGAATTCATCTGCCACCACAGACCCCACCTCCTATCTATCTCACACATTCCTTCCTCTCTCCAAGGTCTCTACATCCTACCCCCCCTCTTTCTCCACCCTCTTCCTCCCTTCCTTCCTCCACTGCTCCCTTCCTTTATCTATCTCTCTTTCGTCTCCATGCCCTCCCTCTCTCTCCTTTCCTCTGTCTCTCCCTCCACCTCTCTTCCCAGGTCTTTCTCTCCACTCCCTCCCTTCCTCCCTCTCCTTCCCCCCCTCCCTCTCTCTCTCTCCCTCCATTCCACCCTCTTGGGTCTCTCCACTCCCTTTCCCTTTCCTCCATCTCTCTTAACAAACCCCTAAACCCTTCCAATCCTTAAAACCCCTCAGCCTCTACCATAACCTCCTTCCTTTATCTCTCTCCAGCTCCTACCTATCTCTCAGAGTCTCCTTCTGCCCCCTCCCTTCCTCCACCCTCTTCTCTCTCCATTCCCCTCCTCCCCCCTCCACCTCTTTCCTATCCCCTCC